>APFE030897087.1:0-59890 GCA_000404065.3 Pinus taeda | reverse complement strand
AAGTTATTCAGGTCCACCATCAATGGGATACTCCCTCTTTTGGATGGGGTAGCTCCTCTCTTGATGGGATAAGTTCTCTATCATAGGGATGCATGAACCATCTGGAGGCGCTCAATACACGTCAAACACTCTTCTAGAAAGCTCTAGAAGTGACCACAAGTAACTTTTTTAAGATGAAACTCGCGCCTTTTGACCTTTACAGGAGTACGCACCCATTCCTTGACTTACAGAGCGTACAAGTACGCAGGTACAATGAGCTTGGGATGCGTACACGCAGGCAAGGTAGAGAGAACTTGCGTACCCAGAGATAAACATGTTTTTAAGTGACTTTCTCTCTTTTTGAAGTTTGACATGAAGAGCAGAGGTATAAGGCTTGACAAGGAGGATAATATGACTATTGACGGAGCCATATTAACTGCAGATAGTCATGGTGACAAATTTCAGTGTAACAATATGGTAATGTGGAGAAGCATAAGGCCAGATTTGTGGCCCATGGCTTTTCACAGGTAGAGGGGATTGACTATGATGAGAAATTTTCTCCTGTTGCGAGGTACTCATCTATCAGATCAATTTTGGCACTATCAACACAAATGGGTTGGAAGATTCATTCGATGGATGTGAAAATTTCCTTCCTCAATGGCATGACTGAAGAAGAGGTGTGAATAAAGCATCCCGAATGTTTTGAAACCTTAGACTATGAGTCGCATGTGTGCCAACTCAAGAGAGCATTATATGGGTTGAAGAAAGCACCCTGTGCTTGGTACACTAGAATATGTAGCTACTTCACTGGGTTGGGCTTCACGAAGAGTGAAGTGGATGCAAACTTGTATCACATAGTGGTGGAAGGTAAGTTTTTTATCATTTTACTCTATGTAGGTGATATTATACTAACAAGTGATGAGAAGCACATCAAATATTGCAAGGAGGACCTCACTTGAGAGTTTGAGGTGAAGGACGTGGGGCTTATGCATTATTTTCTTAGCATGGAGGTATGGCAAGGAGATGGGGAGTTGTTTGTATCTCAGGGCAAGTATCCTAAAAAGATACTCAGGCGCATGGAGAGCAGTAAACCCACAGAGAATCTTCTAGCTGGTAGCTGAAGGAAGGAGGATGCTACTTCAGGGGAAGTAGTGGAAGCTATTGTTTACAAGCAGCTTGTGGGTTCACTCATGTACTTGGTGAACACACGACTGGATATGTGCTATGTAGTTAACCAAGTTAGTCAAGTGATGTTAGGCCTACCAAGCTATATTGGAAGGCGTCAAAACATGTATTGAGATACCTCATAGGCACTACTCAGTTTGGGTTATGGTACAAAAAAATAGAGGGAGTGAAGCTTCAAGGATTCACCAATGCAGATTGGGTAGGGAGTCCATCTGACAGAAAGATCACATTAGGAGGGATATTTAGTATTGGGTCAATGACAGTTTCTTGGTACAGTAGGAAACGAAGATCGATTGTACTCAATTTGACATAGGTAGAGTACATGGATACAAGTAAGGTAACATGTGAGGCTATTTAGATGAGGAAGATCTTGGTTGGTCTGTTTAGTCAGCAGATGGATCCAACAATGCTTTATTGTAATAATCAGAGTTGTATCAAACTCTCTGAAAATCCAGTCTTTCATGATTAGCCCAAGCATATTGATATCTGGTAATGTCATCTCAGAGATTGTGTATTGAGGTGGATCATGTTGTTAGATTACATTCCCACGGAGGAGAAAGATGATGACATCTTGAAAAAGGCATTATCAAGATGTAAATTCTAGTTTCACAGAGACAAGATCGGGGTAGATGATAATCGCTTTCTTGTTAAAAGGGAGTGTGAAGAAATGGCAATAAGAAATTCCAGTTTAACTTTTTGTTGAATTAAACTGTGAATTAAATTTGAATTCTATTCTCATAGAAACTTAAAATAGTTAAATTAAGTTTATTAAACTTACTTAACTTAGGAAATTCGAGTTGGAAGTCTTTTGTAAGTCACGTATATGATCCCCCTACTTTGTAGGAGTCCATTGTGAGTTAATTGAGAGTTGTAAAATAGAAGACTCAGTCTCATGAGTTAGTTCAGTTAAATTAGTTCTCAAACTGATTAAGAGTATGTTATGAAACCAGCTCAAGAAAAAGATAGAAAATATAGATCAACGCCTTAGAATTCATCCTCTTTGAGGGGGAAACCTCCTTTACATTACATAAATGAACAATTCTTAGATGATTCAAATGAAAAAACCTCCTTTCTATATATAGGAGTCTAAGGGGTCACAATATAACCCAACCTACCTAACAATAATAATATAAAGCCACAAGAATAACAATAGAGGGATTCTATGGGGCACAGTAATAGTAATATGGGGACAACGGGGGCACAACAATATTAATAAGGGATACAACTACAATTGTAATGGGATAATCAGTAGTATTATAGGGACCCAACATGCCCCTCTCCTTCAAAAAAGTGTTGTCCTCAATGCTTGAGTAGTTCTGGATGCTTCTATATAAAATTCACATTCTCCCATGTGGAATCTTTAGTGGATAAGTTCTTCCACTTGATAAGATACTCCAAAATTGATCGATTTGTAGCTGTTGAGTTCTTGTTTTTGTGATTGCTTCTAGTTCTAATATAATTTTTCCTTCCTCGTCAAGTTCTGGCAATATTGTTTGAACTTGGAGCTTGTCGCCTATAACCTTCTTTAAACATGAAACATGGAAAACTGGGTGCAATCGAGAAGCTGCAGGAAGCTCCAATTTGTATGCCATAGTACCAATCTTTTGCAACACCTTGTACGGACCATAATACTTTGGTGATAATTAATTATCCTTCTTAGCTTGCTTGAGGGACATTTGCTTATATGGTTGTAGCCGTAGGAATACCCAATCACCTACATCAAAACTTCTTTCGTTGCGATGTTGATCTGCCTGTTGTTTCATTCTATTATGTGCCAACACGAGGTTATCCTTTAAGAGATGGAGGACTTGTTGTTGATGTTCAATGTGATGTTCCACTGCCTGAACCTTAGAATTTTCTCTTAAATATGATGTGATGGATGGTGGTTGATACCCATAAAATGCCATAAATGGGGTCATTTTTGTTGTTGTATGGAAGGAAATGTTATACCACCATTCAGCCAGAGGAAGCCATTTGACCCATTGTGTCTGTTTATCAAATACAAAGCAACGAAGATATACTTCCAAACATTTGTTTACTATCTCAGTTTGCCCATCAGATTGAGGATGATAAGACGAACTATGAGCTAACTGAGTACCAAGACAAGAAAATAATTTTGTCCAAAATTTCTAGTGAAAATGGGATCTCTGTCACTTACAATAATCTTTGGGTTTCCATGTAGCTTTTGAATTGTTTCCATAAATGCAGTAGAAACTGTACTAGCCTTAAATGGATGTGATAATGCACAAAAGTGTGCATACTTGGTAAGTCTGTCAACTACCACCATGATGACACTCTTTCCCTCAGACTTGGGTAAACTTGTGATAAAATCCATTGAAACCTCCTCCCAATTGTTAGCACCTAAATCTGCCTTAGGCTAAAGGAAGGCAAAATTCAGGGTAACCACAACCCATGCTCAGTCTGGTAGCTAGCCCTACCAGAACAGGAGAGGGCTCTCTTCGTGTCACGCTCAGTGAATAAATAAACAATATGGTCTGAGATGACTTACAATGAACTATTGATTTTAGGCTAGGTAAATAAATATGGATACAAGAGGCAAATTTTGATAAATGACTGAGTTTCTGGGATGTATGGGACCAATGAACAATATGAGCAGAGAATTTAACACAAAGGCACATATTACTTCGTGAGGCAAGACAGGAGAAAAGTCTAGCAATTAAATTTGAAATAATGTGGAATGGAAATATTGTTTAAGAGGGTGAAAAGGGCATAAACACATGAATCCTTTTCAACAGAAGAAAACACATAACGTGAAACTTTCCCACAGGCAGAGCAATAAACATGAATTCTACCTTATCTTACTTAGAAAATTTCACAGGAAATGAATATGAATGAACTATGAAACATAACGAAATACATACGAAACATAAAGAGAACACATTTGCTACACTCACACCACATGAATCTCATTAACCAGAGCTACTGCCTTTCATTAATTCTCTGTCCAAATATACAATGAAGAACTAAGTTTCTCTCCCACAGTCTCCTATAAATTACAACCAACCCTTTGCAAATGGTTTTGCATACAATAAATAGACTATGCCATTAGGAAATAGAACGACCCAGAGTTGGGGAGTTTTTAAAATTATTACAAAATGGAAATGGAAAGCCAACCATTAGTGACATGTGCAGCGTTACAAAAATGACAAACGGCTTGAGTGACTACTCGCCTTCCTTTGCCACTCGGATAGGAGCCCACCTTTAGTGAAAATACTTTTTAAACATTACCTTAGTTGCCGAGAAAAATAGTGTAAATGAGCAAGCCTACTTGGAGAAAGTCGCGAATCAAAATGTCGCGGAGTGGAAGTGATTTTGGCCTTTGGGTCCATGTGCACCGCGCCAAAAGCTATATGTGCCGCGCCACTTTGGAGGCAATTTTGAGGTACCTTCTGGAGTCCAAATTGTGCCCAAGTGTGCTTGTTGGAAATACTTACGTGTCTATTTTCTAACCCAAGTGAAATTTCTAAGTTTGGTGCTCATTTTCCCCTCCAAAACTTCAATCTTCCAAGACTGCTTCCTGTGTGTCAAAATAGGGGCAGAGAGGTCATTTTTTGAGTGTTTTTGACCTCCTCGGGACTCAAAACTTGCCCAAAATTCTTGACCATGCACCAACAGTCATGATTTTTCATGCTAAATCCAAAAATGCAAACCATTTGTGATTTGGATCTCCCAATCCTAAGTGACGCGCCAGTGGCGCGGCGCACAAGGAGAAAAACCCTGTTTTGTGCCCAAAAATTTGTCATGTGACCAAAATTGTCCCAAATTTTTTGAAATTTGGGCTGGGGGTTCTCTATGAAGTGCTATGCTAGGCCACAGAGGCTTCAGCCAAGATTCGAAGTTGATCTTTCTCTTTTTGCCTCTTTTTCCTTTTTGTCGCTTTGCTTAATTTCGCCTTCAAACTCCTTATCCGAGCCTTTGAACTCATGTTCCATGCCTTGTAGTGATAAACCATCCACCCCTATATGGTTTTTTCCTTGTTGGAATTCTCTAGTAGTCTCTCAAGGTGGATGTTGATACACTTGAGCGAAGACTCTCGGTCATTGTTGATCTCTTGCTCTAATGGAGTGAGCTCAATCCTCCTATGTTGGGCAGCTTCACGATTCTCGCGGATGTTTTGCAGCTCCATGATCTCATGCTGGTCTTTGAACTATTTGTTCCTTTGCTCCAAATACCTGATAATCCACTTAGCCCTCTCCAAATTGAGTGACAAGCCTTGGATCTCCGTTTGCTGCTTCTGGATGGTCCTCCTAAGTTTGGCACTCTCCACATCTGTATCATCATCATGAATGAGGATAAAGTTGGCCTATTTTTCACTTGATGGCCCCTAGTCATGGATGGGCCTCTTGCCCTTGTCCTATACCTGTGTTGTCGATGTCAGAAGTGAGGCCCCTTCCACCCTGGGTGGAGATAACACTCGCTTTGCCGCTGCAAACAAATGTCTACTGCCTCTGTGATAGGTGATGAATATTGGCATAGTAGTGGACTCATGGTGCTCATACTGATGATAAGGACCACCTATCTCATGTTCAACCTCTGGTAATACCTATGAAGTGATGAAGAGGTCACGAGAGATGAAGTCATCCCAAGTAATTCCCTGCAATCCCAGCTGATGAACTACCAAAATCTTAATAAGAGCAAAGTGATAAACACTGTTAAGTTACTGTTGAGGGGTCTTATGCTGCATGAAGGTGTTCATCCTCTCTATGTTTCTTGCAAATGAAATATGGGATGTTCATCATCCGTACCCTGGTAAAGTGCATGAGCAACCTGATGTGATAGGCATATAGATGAGAGAACCTCCCCTCATAGCTGAAATACTTCATGATCAACTTCATGAGTGGAGCATATTCATCTTTCAAATATTGGAACAAAAAGACTCTTTGGAGCTGCCTCAAGAAACTGGCCTTAATGTAAGGCTCATAATGCGTCCGATCAACCTTCTGTTTCTTGTGCCACTGTTCTCCAACATTCGGTATGCCGGTTGCTAATGAGACAGTTTCAGGTGTCAATGTGAAGGTGACCCCAGCCAAGATAGAGCGATCTCCATGTAGGTGAAGCACAAAAATATGGGCCAACTCATGATGAACTCAAACACTAGCCACCCTTTGACAAAACTCAAAACATGATAGATGCTGGAAACATGACATAGCAAGAGGGCAGGCCTACAATTCTGTGAGGGTGGTTGGCTCATCCCTAACATGTTTGCCACTTTTGTGATGTCTCCGGGGAGCTTGTTCTTCTCAGGATGAATCACTTTGAGTTTCCACCTCATACTTCGATGAATTCTCAGATGCCATGACTACTGTATATGGACTGTGCTTGGACTGCCCTTTGATGATGGTAGTGAAACTATGTGATGTTGTGATCTCTACCACCAAGGGGAAAAATGCAAAAAGGGAGTGTTAGGAAGGGGAATAATATGATGGGATTAGGGTTTATGGGGGGAAATTTTGTTTAGTGACATGTACGAGGTTTGGGGGGGATAGGGAATAGGGGTTTAGTAATGTTTTAGGGTAGGGAAAGATGGGAAAAATGGAATAGGGGGAAGGGAAAAATGGAAAGAAGGGGAAACATGAGAGGTGAAAAAGGAGCCTTGGCATCAACACAACAAGTTTGCAACCCTAGAAACAATGGTTTTGATGATTTCAAGTGGTAGGGTTTATGAGTTTTTATTGCAACTTTACATGGCCATAAACCATCATCATGTTCATAAAATTTGATGAGCAACCAAGATTTAGACCCTACCTAGCAATTGGAAGGGATTCAAAGTGATTTGATGCAAATTTGGCACAAATTCAGGCCTTTGTGGGTGTGCGCCTTGTAGCAAACCCAGTGCGCCGCGCTCTGTGTGTGTGCCACGCTCGTGTTGATTTAACACTGTGGGGTAGTGCTCTGTGGGCTGCGCTCTCTATGTGCGCCACGCTCCTTTGTCTGTGCGCCGCACCCTTGACAACTCCTCCAAACTCACCCAAAATGCGTGCTAGCTTTCTCACACTCTCTTTGCAATGTTTCTCTCTACCTTGGTATGCAAAATGACTATGTTTCTTGTGGAAATTATTTATAAAGACATTTGGTGTCATGGGTTTGATTTTTGTTTCTTCAAAACCCACTCTGCTAATGTTTTTTTTTGACACGTTTCCTTGATTTAATGCAACTCTGTATTTTACTTTTCCCTATGAATTTTTAGCTAAAATGATGAAATTTTTTGGCACTTTTTGCAGGGTTTGTTGACATGGAATTTGGCCAAGGAAAACATGATTGAACCTGAAGAGATAAAAAAGAAACGTTTTTGAAAATTATCAGAAATGACACACTGTTTGACTTTTCTTCAAAATAGAGTTTTGAGAAACAGTCGTAATCTGTCAACATGACGATGAAAATATTTAAATCACAACTTTGTAAGGGTCTCCCTCTAGCCTGCATGGCTTTATTGGACATGTTTGAAGACTAATCTATCTGATCCCTAGACCTAATGACTGAAAAGGACTCTTGTCCATTAAAAGATCAAACATTGACTGTCATGGACTTTAGTGAACATTGATGAAAAGACCTAAGCCAGCAGGTGCCAGACATGAGGGGAAATGACTGACAAGACCTTTCCATCAGATTATGGCATGCCCCTAGCGGAATGCAGCTGAGTGAATGAAGCAAGACTCCTAAAAATGAAATGCAGAAAGAGTTTTGATCTCTGACGGAGGACTGACAAGACTGATTCTAACATTGGCTCCAATGGGGGATGGTATCTCCTTGGAGGTGCCAAGAATAGCGCAGATCTCTGGAAGAGCTAGACAGTTCCTTCATCCATTAGGCTATGGAGTCATTATTTCGACAAACAACACAATACTATGACTCATTTATGAAACTAAAATGACCAAAAAACTGACTCAAATTTGATATTGAAATTACTTGAAGACTAAGTTGACAAACTATAACCAAACCAAAATAAAATGGTATTTACAGTGACAGTGGAAGCAACATTAATAAATCAGAAATGGTACCGCTTGAGCAGCTGACCATTGATCGGCCCTCCTGGACAATCTTCCTCATTCATTTCCTTCAGAAGAAAGGCATTCTAACCCTGATATGCTGCAATCTTAAAGGGACCTTTCCAGAGATTCTCGAACTTACTCTGCTTACCTTTTTCCTCATTCCTTGCATCCCACTTCAGCGCCACATCATCCAACTGAAATTTGTCTGCCTTTGCTTTTCTGCCACAAATTTTCTTAATCTTCTCCTACAACTTGGATGTGTTCTGGAAGAATTCTTCTCTGGTCTGCTGCAAGTGGACCATTTGATTCAACCTTCTCTACACAGGATCATCTTCAGTGTTGGCCTCCTGAAGAAGTTTGACTACCGAGGCTGCGAGAGAGGTAGATAACACTGTATCAACTCCATAAAAAAGCTCAAAAGGTGACGTACCAATGGATTTCTTCTAACTGACCCGATCTGCCCTAAGTGCATTAACCAACCTGTTATGCCAGCTCTTCTTGTTTATTTCCAGTAGCTTCTTAATGATGTTGGCCGACGATTTAATAGAAGACTCCAAAAATCCATTTCCTTGCAGATGATAGGTAGTTGAGTGACCCAAAATGATGTGATATTTATGACAAAATTCTACCATCCTTTTTTATTTGAAAGATGCTGCGTTATCAGTGATTAACTTATTCGGGCAACCAAAGAGAGACAAGATGTTATTTTCAGGGAATGAAATAGTTACCACATCTATAGCTTATCTGGTGGGAATTGCTTTGATCCATTTCATGAAATAATCTATCGCTGTGAGGATCCATCTATGCTGACTAGAAGAAGCGGGATGAATTTCACCAATGAAATCCAACCCCCATTGCTAAAAAGGGGCACTCACCTCAATGGGCTTAGGTGGAAAAGCCTGTAACTTCTGCATTACTTAAAAAATCTGACACTTATGATAGCTCTTGACCATCTTATATACATCAGCAAACAATGTTGGCCAATAGTATCCCACTCTCAGGACTTTATTTGTTGTTGATTTCAAAAAAAGGTGACCACCACAGTCTCCCTCGTGGTAATCATCCATGACCTTCTTTTCTTCTTTTTCCACCAAGCAATTTAACAGAATGCCACCGGGATCTTTCCAATAAAGTGCATAATTTACAATGCAAAACTTGATAGCCTTCAATTTGAGTGTTCTAGCTTTGTTTCTAGTCATGCCGGGCGGTGGTGACAAAACTTTAAGCACATATATGATATATGAATACTACAAAGAAAGTGAAAACATTTCAGATACCTGAATTGACGATCCTTTCTCATTCTCATCGGACATAGGAGCGATGAGATTTATGTCTAAGGCATGCAAGTTTGACTTGGCCATTAACTTTGCCAATCCCTGTCCTTTAACAAGCTTTGTGGGATTTATTTCCACATCATATTCCAACAAAGCTACAATCCACTTGCCTCTTCTTCCTTCCGGATCTGTTTGCACTAAAACATCTTTGACAACAGTGTTAGGAACATAAGCCGAAATATGAGAATGAAGAATATATACCCGAAAATCTTTCAATGCTTTCACAAGTGCAAGGGCTTGCTTCTCAATGATGTTGTATTTTAAGCCTGCATCTCTTATAGCTCTGCTGAAGAAAGAAATTGGTCTTTCGTGATCATCTCTTTTCTGTAATTACATAACTACCATAGTATACTCTAAAGCGAATAAAAACAATATGAAATCCTAAGTGTAGTCCTAGATGACTAGAACTGGAGTTGAAGAAAGTGCCAATTTGACTAAATTGAAAGATTTTACAGCCTCCTCCATCCATTTCACTTGGTTTTCCTTCTTAAGCATGTTTGTAATCTCTCTTAGGTGTTCCGCAAGATTAGGTACAAAGCGGCATAGAAAATTCATTTTACCATTGAAAGATTGAATCTCTTTCTTATTCTGGAGCAGATCGATTTGTTGAATTGCTTGTACACATGTTGGGTCAATACCAACGCCATCTTTTGAGATAATGTGTCCGAGTAGTTTGCCTTCCTCCATGGTGAACAAGCTCTTTTTCGGATTCAGTGTTAGGCCATATTTTCTGCACTTTTGAAAGACAATTTTTAGATGGTACATGTGTTCTTCATCAGATTTGGGAAACACCGTCAGATCATCTAGGTACACAACCAAAAACACATCCTTCTCATTTGTGAAAGCCAGGTCCATTGCACGCTGAAATGTGGCACCCACGTTCTTCAAACCAAAAGGCATTTTAGCATAATGAAAAGTTCCCCACGAAGTGATGAATGATGTCTTGTCTCGGTCATCTTCATGGACAGAAACTTGGTTATATCCAGAATAACCATCAAGTAGTGACATATGAGATGCTCCCACTACTTGCTAAAGTATATGGTCCATTCTGGGAAGTGGATAGTTATCTTTCAACGAAATTTTATTAAGATTTCTAAAATGAATGCACAAGCGAATCTCACATGTCTTCTTTCGTATGGGAACCAAATTACAGATCCAATCCGAAAATCTGATGGGAACAATGATCCATGATTTGTACTACCTGTTTATCTCCTTTTCAATCGATGGCAGCAGCTTTGGATTTAGCCTTCTCAACTTCTGTCTGAAAGGTTTCTGATTGGGATTAGTGGGTATAGTGTGCTGAATTATATTGGTATCATATGTGTTTAAGTCAGAATAGTCCCAAGAAAATACATCTGTGAACGAAGACAAAAAACTAATATATTTGGCTTTGATCTTTGGTGGCAATGCTTTAGAGAGTTTTACCATTTTAGGATTAGGAGCTGTTCTGACGTTGACCTCTTCCACACCCTTCTCTCTTGGCTGCAATGTGGGTTTGTGGGCTACATCATCTTGATCAAAGAGTTCTTCTAATGGTATCAAACCTTTAGGAATAATGTTATTCTTTAGCGGAAACACGTCCATTTCATTGATATGCACATGATATTTACCATTATCTTTACCATCGTCATTTTCTACATCAATTGAGGTTTCTTTGAACTTACCTTTGTTTTGTAGAAAATCATCAATTTCCTCATCATCTTGGAAAACTTGCCAATATCTTTGATAGTCGGGGATATTCGAATGGTGCTTAACATGGATTTCGAATTTATTACTGGAGTTCATTGGGATTTTCAAACTACTTGTTACCTTAGCAAGAGCATTAAAAATGATATTTTGTATATGAGGCACACTTGTCAAGGTATATTCTGAAAATAATTTTAGGATGTCTAGAATTGAGTTACGGTAAGCCTGCATCCGAGGATGCTTTTCTTGATATTCGCCTCTGACCTGCCTAATCACCAATTCATACTTTCCATATACTGCAATCCTCTTAGCATTCAGCTTTCTTAGAATTTTTAGGCTACAATCAGAGCTTCATACTCAGCTTCATTGTTTGAACAATCAAAAGCCAACTTGTAAGAGCATACCCGCACGTTACTAGGCACTTTGTTCAGGGAAGAGAGAGGACTGTGTACCCAAATCCCAATTCCAGCGCCATCATTTCCCACTGCTCCATCGAAATCCATGGTCCACAAACCTTCTTCCTCTTCTTATAAGTTCTGAAAATCTGTTTGTCGTGCTTTGTCTACTTGCTTTCCATTACTTTCAGCTGAGCACTCAACGATGTTCTTCTTTTCTTGTCCTTCTCTCTTTAAAAATCCTTTGAAATTTTTAGTTATTTCTGGAATATCCTCTGCTTCTACTAACTGAATATCAATATCATTGAAACTACCAGAATACAAAACAAAAGACTCTAAATCTGTATGTACATAATTAATCGGATGACTTATTGGTTTCTCCTTGCTTGTAATCATGTATTTCATTTTTTGTTCCCAATACAATTTGCTCATTTGGCCAAACACCGGAATTGTTGCATAGGAGAAATCTAGTTGCAGTTTCCCTTTCAATTTTGTTAACCAAGACTTGGAAAGAAGCATGCCAAGCATAGGAGGAATATTTTCTACAACAATATCCATCAAAACATTCTTCATTAGGAGTTGATCCAGACTCACAACCAAGTCTTTGATAAGCCTGATACATCTTACTTTGCTCGAATCAAACGAATAGAGATCATGGTATTGCTGGGTGATGTCCAGACCCAACTTATCCATGATAGCCTTGGGCATGAGATTGTGAGAAGCTCTAGAATCGAACATGGCCTTATGTAACACAAAATCACGCGATCTTAAACTAATATAAAAAGGTGGCACATCACTATTAGGAGAATCACCATTCGATGCTGGCCCAATAATCATTTCGGGTTGATCCTCTTCGATATTCTCCATGTCACACATTGGGTCCAAATTCAAAATTTTAGATAATTGCCCTCTATAACTGTTGTTCCTCATTATTTCAGTGAAGGGAATGGATACCTTCAATTTAGAAATTTCATTCTCTAAATTAAAAGAGGGAATCTTTTCTACCTCTTTGTCTGGGATTTCTTTCCTTTCCTTTTCTTTCGATGTAATTGGTTGGTTTGATTTTTCTGCTGATGGTGATTTGCTGCTATCTGGATCAACCGCCTCCTTTCCTTTCCTTTGTGCAACTGATGAATTATTCTTTGATGCCTCAACGTCCTTCCTCTTCTGAATTGGTTTAACTGGCACGTCTCTATTTCTAAGTGAATACCGCTTCTACTGGGCAGATAGAGCATTCATATAGACTCTTTGGTACTCATCTGATTCTTCCTCCAAAACAGTGTCATTTGCTAAAATGGAATCTGCATCTTTGTGTACAGTCAGACTTTCTGCATACTCCTCGTCCTCGGTAATATAAATGGGAAAATCATCCAGAGTAAAGAAGTGGTTTCCCTCACCTATTATATTCCCGTCCTCATCTGACTCTTTTCCATGCACAAAATTTTGCTGCAATGGTGGCTGTACTGGCTGCTGTGCTGTCTGCTCTTGGGCTCGCTGATCTCTCTGCCTTATTCTATATTGTGGTTGTTGCTGGCCACAAATGTTAGGATCTCTAACTTGTGGCTCAGGTTTGTCAAGTTTCACCCTTTCAAGCATCTACTCTACCTTCTAGAGTAATTGATCTACCGAGGAAGATTCTTCTTTTACGGTGACCTTCTTCTCTCCCTTTGCTCTATCCCTCTTGGTAAACAGATTTGCTTCAACGATGATTGCAATATTCTGCATGTATTCCATTATGGCCGGTTCTCTCTCTCTTAATTGATAAGCCATGTTAGCATCAAAACCATCCGGAAACTTCAGCATGGCTAGCCCCACAGTTGGCCTTAGTCTTGGATCGACTCACCAGTGTTTTGTTTGATTTGATCATATTCAACCAGAATTTGGAGAGGATTATTTTTCACTTCCCAATGGCCTAAAAGTTGTCTTTGTAGGTCGGCCAATGTAGCGATATGTGCAGTTGGAAAACCTCTGAACCATTTCCTCACTTCACTTGCAAATGTCTGTACAAAGAGTATCATTGCCACATTCTCCGCATTGATCTCGTGAAGTTCACAGAAATATGGCATTATGTCCACATGTTGCTGAGTGGTAATATTGTTAGGAGTGCCATCAAAAAATGGGATTTTGCTTTGATAATTTGCGGGAATATCATCTAAAACTTGAGGCAGGACAAGAGGCGCAAAACGAGCAACCATCACTCTTGGTGGGTTTGGCCTTGGAGGTGTTAGAGGAGTGTGTGCAATTTGTAGGGGGCTAACAATTGGAGTTTGAAGCTGTGCCACAATGTAATTATCAATTGACCGGTTTGCTCTTTCATTTTCCAAGTCTACAAGAAATTATGGATTGGGGACAGTAGAGTCAATCGCCCTTTCGGATTTGGTCTCGAACAATGATATTTCAAACTGCTCATCAAATCTAGCTCTTCAAGATATTCAAAAATGTTAGGACATGAATGGGATTTGAACACGGGAGATATAGAGCTCCCTTGACGACAAAGTCTTGGAATCAAATTGGGATTTTCGTAGATGTGCAGAGGATCTGGATCTAGATTAGCTTTGGTATATCTTCTAGAAGCCAGCATGCTATTACGAAAAATCAAAAGGACACGACCAACTCACTCAGCCTATCAAATTCTAAACTTATCATCCAGAATCTTAGAATTATCAAGAAGCAAGAGGTGCAATATCTTCCCCAGTGGAGTCGCCACTATGTTAGAGCCTAAATCTACCTTAGGCTGAAGGAAGGAAAAATTCAGGGTAACCACAAACCACGCACAGTCTGGTAGCTAGCCCTACCAGAATAGGAGAGGGCTCTCTTCGGGTCACACTCAGTGAAGAATAAACAATATGGTCTGAGATGACTTACAGTCAATATTGATTTTAGGCTAGGTAAATAAATATGGAAAGAAGAGGCAATTTTTGATAAATGACTTTATTGCTTTTGGAGTCCATGAAAATCCATCTTTCTTCAATAATGTTGTTAGAGGTGCTACTATTCTCCCATAACTCTCAAGAAACTTCCAATCATACCCTATCAACCCGAGAAATCCTCGCAAATGATTTATGGATGTGGGGATTTTCCATTCCTTAATGGCTTTAATTTTGCTAGGGTCTACCTTGACTCCTTCATGAGATACAATATGACCGAGATATTCCACCTCTTGTACTCCAAAGAAGCATTTGGATCTTTTTTCATATAATTGTTTCTCCTCCAATAGTTGTAGCACCCTGTCAACATGTTCAACATGATCCTTCCAAGACTTGCTTTAGATTAGTATATCATCAAAAAATAATAACAAAAATTTTCTAAGGAAGGGTTTAAAAATGGAATTCATCAAACCTTCAAATGTAGAAGGTGCATTGGTAAGGCCAAAAGGCATGACAAAAAATTCATAATGACCCTCATGAATTCTAAATGTTGTTTTCAGAATGTCTTCAGTCTTCATTCTGATTTGATGATATCATGAACGAAGATCCAACTTGGTGATGTAAATTGATCCATGCAATGCATCCAGTAATTCATCAATGACAAGAATGGGAAAATTATCTTTAATAGTGAGCTTGTTGAGCTCCCTATAATCCTAACACATGTGCCATGATCCATCCTTCTTGTGCACCAATACTACTGGAGCAGAGAAAGAACTTTGACTAGGTTGAATTATACCATCCTCTAGCATTTCTGCAACCATACGTTCAATTTCATTCTTTTGGCCATAGGGATATATGTACGGCCTAATGTTTATAGGAACACTTTCTGGAATCATATGAATAGCATGATCATGATCATGAATAGGTTGGAGACCTTTGGGAGTCTCAAATACCTTGGAATGATTTTCCAAGACATTTTGGAGATCTGGAGAAATAGATGATTCCAATGTGGAAACATCTAGTGAACATAATTGTGCAATTACACCTCTTTGTTACTTTTTTAGAATCTTTTTCACATCGTTAGAGCTAATTATATTTCCCGGTTTCCTTGCAATACCCCTTAATTCAAGTTCCTTTCCTTCCATAGAAAATTTCATGAAAAGTTCTTGAAAATTAAAAGCTGTTATACCCAAGGATTGTAGCCATTGGACTCCTAGTACAACATCAACACCTCCCATTGGAATGGAAAGCATTGGGCCAGTCAATACATATGCTCGCATGGATATCTTGATATTATGGCACTTTCCAGAGCAATTTACCATTCCTCCATTTACAACCATCACTTGACACTCTAGTGCTAGATATAAGAAGCAATTCAATCTTTTGATATCTTACAATGAATAAAATTGTGGGTACTTCCTGAATCAATCAACACTATTACCTTTTTCTTCTTGATTTGTCATTCTATATTGATGGTTTGAGGAGTGGTAATTCCAGCCAATGCATTACAGGATGTGGTTGGATTCATTTCTTTTTTATCTAGGCTTTGTTCCTGGAGTATATCCTCTTCCTTTGACCTTTCTTGCTCCTTTTCTTCTTCCACTTCACAATCGATGTAGAATAATTTCTTCTCACCACAATTATGACCTTTAGTGTATTTGCTATCACATTTGTAAGAAAGCCCTTTTGCTCTTTTTTCTTCCAATTTTTGTGGTGTCAACCTTATAGGTTGTGGAAGACTAAGGGCAGAAACACTTCCATATTTATAGTTGTGAGTGTTATGCTTCCTGTCTGCCATAATTTTTCTATCCATTTTTCTTGCTAACCTGGATGCCTTCTCTAATGAATCAGGTTCCCAAAGGAAAACATCATGTTCGATATTATCCTTCAAAGTCCCTATGAACACATCAATCCTATGCTCCTCTGGAATATTTTTTACCCTTATGTTCAATTTTTGGAACTCCTCAATGTGCTCCATTATTGAACCCTTTTGTTTGAGAGTTATCAATTGGCTAAAAAAAGTGTTGTTTTTTGTATCCTCATAATGTTCTGTCAATTATTTTGTAAAAATTGTTGTACTGATAATTTGTTTACGAGATCAAATCCATTGATACCATACAAACTGATTTGGTTTCAAATATAAAGTTGTAATATGCACCTTTTGTGTGTTTTGCACATTATTGAGATCGAAAAATTGCTCCATTTATAATATCCATGTTGCGGGATCCTTGCCATCAAACTTCCTCATATCAATTTTTGGAATATGGTGGGTCTTCGGTCCAACATTAGAGTCTATGAAATCATGATTAACATTTATTTTGTTCTCATCATGAGTTTCCTTTACTACCCTTTCACCATTACTAAGAATTTCTTGTAGAAAATTTGTCAAATCTGTCTTCAAATCTATCTTCAAATCGTCCATCTTATCTTCCATGCCATTCATCTTAGCTTCCACACCCTTTATCTTAGATTCCATGCCATTTATATTAGATTCAATGCCATTTATCTTAGCTTCTGTTAGCTTTTGTGAGAGGGACATTTGTTGCACATGGTCTTGTAATTTTGATATATCATGTAGTATTTCTTCCTCTTCTTCATGAGTCATGCTAGCACTTTTAGGTTGCTTACAAGGTGTTTTCATTTTCTTTCCTTGGGGCATCAGTTACCGGTAATAATGCTCTAGTATTCCCTTTGAATTGTTCAAAATAATTTTTCAAACCAAGCTTAAGAAAAAATTTAAAAATGTCTACACATCTTTTTTCACTTTGTAGGAGCTCGATATTGCCTCTTATGTACCTCTGTAATTTCAGATCATCCATTTCTGAAATTGCAACTTGCAGTAGTCCTTTTTCCTCTTTCCAATGCCACTAGTCTAATCCAAATTGGATTCACCAAGGAAGAGTTATGCCAAATATCCCATAGTGGCTTGATTATAAACTAGTTCAATAGAGTGAACTTGTACGACGTGCCATGAGTCACTGTTTCGACCTTTTTCTCTGAAAAATATATACAAGAAACTGTAGTCCATCCTCTTTCTATACCTTCATAGGAAATTTCAATCCAATGCTCAAAGAGAAAGTTATGACGATTTCCCCAGGTCACCTGTTTGGATTGTAATTCAGGAGTCTGCAAAAAGACCAACTTCCTCAGATCATATCTCCGCAAATGTACTGTGAAAAGCTCTAAAATTCAGACCCTAGGTTCACTGCGATGTCTTCTCAAATGGCTTTTTTTTTTAGCTTTTGAAACTTCACAGAAAAAAGTTATAGCAAAAATTCCACAATCACCTATTTGGAACAGCAAAACCCTAGAATCCAAAGCTCTCATACCAAATGTTATGAAACAAACTTAAAGAAAATATAGAATGGATAGATCAACACCTTAGAATTCAACCTCTTCAAGGGGGCAACGTCCTTTACAGTACATAAATGAACAATTCTTGGATGATTCAAATGAAAAAAACTCCTTTTTATATATGAGAGTCTAAGGATTCACAATATAACCCAAACGGCCTAACAATAATAATATAAAGCCACAAAAATAACAATAGAGGGATTTTATGGGGCACAGTAATAACAATATGGGGACAATAGGGGCACAACAATATTAATAAGGGATACAACTACAATAGTAATGGGGTAATCACTAGTATTATAGGGACCTAACATATAATCACAAGAACACAATTCTTAGTAGAACTTTGAACACCTACCTATATATATCAATCAATTTGGGATTCAATTTCAAAGAATTACATTCCTCTACCCCTTTCTTATGCATTTCCTCCAATGCATTATGATACATGTATTATCATAAAGTGTAAACATAAACGGGATAGTTGTTGGATGGTTCATCACACTCCTATTCGCATAATTACTATTATCATCCTTTGAAATTTTGAATAAAAGGATCAATAAATGCCAATGACAACTCATATTTATTTTTATAAATATTGAGAATTATGATTAAAATTTTAAAACTCACTTAAACATTTGAAGCCCAACAAAGGTAAGATATTAAACCATTTTATTAACTCATCTTGAATTTCAATTGTCAATCATTATTTGATTAATTTCTCATTTTTCTTCCACTACATTTTCTTAATTTCCATTTTTAGATCATTTTTCTCACACACTTCCTTGCATATATCTCATACCTTTTCTTATTTACATTCTTCTCATATATGAGTTATATGGGCCTTTCTCTAAGCATATCTATAATGAACTTTTTTAATAAGTTACTTAGGGTGTCCATGATCATTTTGTAAGTGCCAAGCTATAGCATTTATTCATACTTTATCATGAAGAATAGTTGTTATAAGCTTCCTCAAACTTATTTATTGAAAACAATTCCTCTATCCAGATTATGTATATGAACATATTGACAAGCGAACCACCATTTCTCATAGAATCCAAAATATCAGCAAACACTTCATGTTTTTCTTGATTGTGAATCCCATGTATAAGTATCATATGAGTGTCAACATTGGCATTAATGTCATTACTCTCTATATTCTTCCATATAATTGTGTCCTTTTTTATTCTCCTAGCCTATAAGATTGCCTAAGAAATATAATATAATTGTCAATATCCTAATCATGGCCATTCTCTGGCATTTCTTCATAAATATACAACACTTATTTTTCTTCCTCACATATTCCACATTATATAGAAGACAATAATAAGAGATTTTATTGGGAGCACAACATTGTTTGATTATATCTTCCCAAAAAAGGTAACCTTGACCTAATTTCCTTGATTTGCAAAACATTGTTCATCAAGGTATTATATGTCAACACATACAAAAAACATTCATTCATTTTTATATCTTTAAAGAACCTTAAGAATTTTTTTAATCTTTTGTTTGAGCAAAGAGTATGGATTAAGTTTGTGTAAGACACTCCATTTAGGAAACATCCTTTGTTCTTCATCTCATTCAAAAATAAAAATATTTATGCATTTCCCTTACTTTGACATACTTATCAAAAATTGTGTTGTAAATTACCAAGTCTAGCTCAAACATAACTCCACCATTTAATCCAACATACAAGGGGCCCTCTCCAACCTGCTTGTCTTCTACACCCTAGTGAGAAATATTGTTCCACTAAATTCGTGGTGGTTTATACCATGAAAAATTACAATTGCGTGATTCATTATGGGACTAGAATAAATAACTAGCATCTCATTATTTGACATAAGAGTGCACTCTATGATATCATACAGCACAATTTGTTTTAGGTATACATCCAACATTACTTATTTTCCTTGAAATTGAAAAACTGCTACACATATTTTGATAGATTTCCACACAAAATACATGTAATATTAATTCACCCTAATGCAAAAGAAACTTGGTTTTTTACTCATGTCTTTCATCAACGTCTTCTATCACAAAAACATGTAACCTTTCCTTGGCCATAATCTGGTTGCATCTACATTTATTTGTCACTTTATTGTCCTTCAATGGATTTCTCACGTCTCTTTCCTCACCAAACTTCCCTATAATCATATAGTTTAATTCACACAAAGGATTTCCACTAGAGGGACACTAAGATTTGGGGTTTTCTATTTGCATCAAAATACCCATCAAGTGTAGCTTCATACATTGAATCACATGTAAATGTTTAGATGAATTCTTGGAATCTTATCAACTTCTAAGTTGTTCTATGTTATTTACACGTTTATAGGGGCCTATCTTATTTGTTATTAGAGTTGTTCCTCATTTATTAACTCATCGACAATATCCTTACATAGAAAAAATGGATTATTTAGGTTTCAAATATCATCATTAGTTTATATAATTCCAATCACTTCCATTAATACTCAATAATGGCCACTTGGAACTCAAACAATCCAAATGTTTTATAACTAATAGAGCTATATTAGTTTTTTACTTCCACAAGATTTATTTGATCAAAATTTCTTCTACATAAAGGAATATAAGAAATCCTTACATGCCTAGAGAGATAAAAGGCTATGAAATTTCACTATCATTGTACTTTGGCACTTCTTGATTTCATGTTGTCAATGTTATTTTGACTTGGAGCTTGAGGATTGAACATTATTCATTATTTTTAAGGCCAGAGCCTATTACATACTAAATATGAAAATTTTCTCTTAAAATTTTCTTGAAAATAATGGATGTAATCCATAGTAAGCATTCCTCATATTACTGAGTACACTATTGTTAAAATTTATGTTATTGTAGAAATTTGACCTACCAATTGTGAAACATGTGGTAAGGCTTCCAATATTCGAGTACATATTTTAGGAATAATTTGAGGGATAAAAATATTATTAATCCTCATCTCTTTGGAGGTTATTAATAACCTTAACATGGTTGGGTGTGTGAATGATAAATTAGTTCTAATCCAAATCCTTTTATAGAATATCTTGATTAATCCTCTTACCTACATCAAATCTTCCTTTATTTGTACTTTCATAAGGTGAGTTCCAATTCTTATTTAATGGTAAACTAAATCATAAGGGATTAAAATTGTTCTACATATACCTGACCTCCTTTATATAGATACATTTAATGAATATTATAGGATTTCCTAAGAGGTTTTGTTATATGCCACTCGGTTTGCAAGGTATCACAAAAATCCCACTCATAGATATTGATTTCATAGGGAAATGGAAAATAGTTGATGAATCAAAGTCTAATTTCACATCTTTAATATGTTTATAAGATTCTCCTTTTCTCTCATGTACTTTGGTAGATAAAACATTTGATTTATAAAGCCTATTCTCAGCAAACGAAGGGGATTGACATGCTTAATTATCCTTGAGACTCTATTATAATTGATTATTATAATTATATAAACAATGAGAAAAAAATGCATATCTATATAATTTTATGAATCAACATTACCTACTCGCAAGGATTTTTGTGTTTCTTAAAAAAAAAGGTTATTGGTTGTACCACTCATATTTTCCTATTTCTCCTTTATAAGAAAATCTTACTCGCTATTGATTTCATAATTTTCTACCACTCTATTGTACTAAGAAATAACATGGTATGTTCCTTGATGTGTCACACACCATCATTGTATTGAACAATAGAAAGACGAGACCAATTCCCATCACACTCAAGAGCTTCACATATCTATTTTTTTTTATCTTAGCAACAAATGATTCTTCACCATTAACAAAAAAGTAAGGGGTCGAAGGGAATACATCAAATGTAATTTCACAATATGTGTAACATATATATTCATCAACAAAACCAAATTTTTTGTGACATCTAAAGAGTTATCATAACAACCAACATATTTCCAACCATCTTCATCAATAGCATTAGTTCATCAATGAGTAATTTTGTTATTTCTCTCTTTAGGGAACCAACCATTAAAATTATTGCATTTAGTAATTCTACAGCCTATTTTATTATATAATTATCAATTTTCCCCAAAAGTATATGGAAATCATAAAATTTATTTTCTATATATTGTCTTTTATAGAAGAATTTTTGGAACTCCTACTTTGTGACAACATCATCGTATTCAAAATCACTTTGATCTACATTTTTTTGTTACTAGTCATACATTATTAAATTATCTTATATATCTATATTATTTGCAAATAATCATATTCTATGTTACGAGTGGAGCTATATTATCAAGACCCTTCCAAATTGGTTCCTAAGCAAAAATATGTCCACCTATACAAACTCCACAATGTTATATTAATGTTGAGTATGGTTTTGTAGCTTTAGGAACTAGAATAGCACCATTATTTAATTATCATAATTTTGGAGCTAATTTAGCATGAACGTTTTTTAAGTATAAATGGTTGATGAACAAAGAAATCATGAATTCACACTAAAATTGTCACAATATGAAAATATAGGGGTTAATGACATTATTCTGCAGTGTAAGTGTTAGTTTTGGTATCTTCATCCCTCCATGAGTGATGAAATTGTCTTATTGCATTGCATGTTAGGTGTCTCATCCGATGAGATGCATTCCATTAGGGTCATAGATCATCTGATGGTAGTGGCATATTATACAGTTTTCCTCATGTTCTTTACCTGCTAGCCATTTTCATACATCTAGATCATCTGCAGTCATCTTTTGTCTTTAAATCTGCAGAAGTCATTTTTAGGGTTTTAGGTCTCATTAGGTCTAGGGTTTCGTCAATAAGGTCTTGGAAACGCTCAATAATGGTCAGTAGGTGCATGAGGAGGTCAAATAAAGTCGCGGCAGCAATAATTTCAATAATCACATGCCTCAAAACCCTGTTTTGAAGAAAAACAAAGTTTTTTATGTTTCATGTAATAAATTTCATGTAATTTCATTTTGTCTATATGTAATAATTTCACAGGTAGGCCTCGTCACCTTGCCAAACCTATGCAACTCTAGTTGCTAGAAAAGAAACAAAATTTCAAAGCATTTATTCCATCAAAGGAAAAAATTAAATCAAACTACCCAAAACAGAGTTTCAAAAAACAAGTGAAAATCAAACATTAGGAAAGTGGGTTTTCTTGAGTAAAAAATTAAAGCCATGGCATATAAAGTGTTTTCATGACAAGGAAGACTCATCTGTGTCCACAAGTAAAGGAGAGCAAGTGCATTTCCATCTTCAAAGTCAAGAGAGCAATTTTCCATTCAAAACAGGGGAAATTGCAGGTGTTGCGTGCCTAGGTTAAAGCGCAATGCACTGAGCCAGCGCAACGCACCTGTGATGTGGCGCAGCACACCAGTCAACAACGCCCAAAATTCATCCAAATTCATCGTCAAAACTTCCAAATTACCAATTACTCATTGCACAAGGAAGTTAACACTTCAATATGCCTAATGCATGAGTTTGCTTCAATCTTCTTGGTGATTTAATAAGGAAATATTGAAACGCTAGCTCCTTGCGCTGCTTGTTGAAAAAACACTCCCTAGGGTTTACAAATTGTTGTTTTTGCTGCGAAATCCCACCTCTATCATTTTCACTCCCTCACATTATTTTCTCCCTCCGTTTTCATTTATATTTACCTATTCCCTATTCCTCATATCCCTAAAACTACTAACCCTAATCCCTAATCTCATTATCCTAAAACCTAATTGTTATTCTTAAACCCTAACTATCATTAACTAAACCCTTTTATTTCCTAAAAACCCTACAATCAACATCCCCAACCCCTCATACACAATTCCCTCATAGTCCCTCATCAATTCATATGTTTGGCAGCAAATTCCTATTGACACTATAAAATCTCTTCATACTCATCTAAGTAAAATCAAGCATTGGAAAACATGGAGTCAGATTCTTCTTATGATAGAAATGAGGAAACAGCGAGTGACTCTTCTAGATAAATTCATACACCAAGGAGACCTCACAAGAGTGGAAAACATAACTCGGAGGAGCCTAATTCACTTGCTGAGATGTTGGCTTGTCCTCTTGTTGTCACATGCTTCCAACATCAATCTTGTTAACAATTTTGTGAGATGGTGGAAAGAGTCAAATACAAACATGAGCTTACGAGACGGTTTGTACTCCATCTTCACAATGGCCAAGTCAATTTGGAAGGTGTGGCATTCACCTTGACACCTGAGACTATAGCTCAAGCAACCGGTATTCTGAATGTAGGTGAGCAGTGGAATAAGGGGCAGCTGGTAGACAGAGAACATTATGAGCCTTATATCAAGGCTAGTTTTCAGAGGAAGATTAGTAGAGTTTTCCATTTCAGGTACCTATAAGACACACATGCTCCCTTGATGAAACTCATAATCAAATATTTCAGTTGTGAGGGAAGATTTTCTCATCTGTACACCTATCATATCAGATTGTTGATGCACTTTACTAGGGTGAGGATGATTAACCTTTCCTATTTCATTTGCTAGAATATTGAGAAGATGACCACATTGGTACAAAGGAAGCCTCATCATCAGTATTATAATAGCATCTATCACTTCGCACTAATCAAAATTTTGGTTTTGCATCAGCTCAGTTTACTGAATGTTTCATGGGAGGATTTCATTTCACATTAGGTCTTCACAGGTCCACAAGTGCCACCATTAGTTTTTCATGATGTAGGAGAGCCTTCACATCAGCAAGAGGTGCATGAGCCTCAAAACACCAATGTGCCATTACTTGTCACATACCGAAAGGGTACTAGGAGATTGTTTACAGCAACAAAATGAGTATTATCTCCACCCGGGTGGAAAGGGTCTCATTTCCTTCAACAACAAAGAAGGTACGGGACAAGGGTAAGCAGCCATTACATGATGAGGGGCCTTCAGAAGGTCAATAGAGAGATTTCATTCTCATTCAAGATGATGACATTGATTTGGGCTCCTAAAGCTAAAAGCTCAAGGATCATTCAGGAGCAACAAGATTACATTCATGATTTGTCTCTCAACTTGGAAAGAGACAAGTGGATAATCAATTATCTAGAGCAAAGGAACAAATAGTTAGAGGATCAACAAACCATCATGGAGCTCCAAAACATAAGAGAAAGCTGGCAAGTTCCCAAGATGAGGAAAGTAAGTTGACACCACTTGAACAAGAAATTGAAGCTGATCATGAATCTTGAATTGAGAGGGAAAATATGCACTTGGAAAAGATGCTAGAGAAGGCCAACAAAGAGAAAATGATGTTGATACACATGGCCTACTAGTACTTGGTGAGAAACAAGTTGTGCAAAGCAAGAATTATGATTTTGAAGGCCAAGTTGAATAAAGCATTGAGGAAGAGAAAAGAGCAAGATAGACTCTAGATCTTGGCTGAGGCTTCCTTAGCCCAACACAACACTTAATGAAGGACACTCACCTTTTGCAAATTTTTAACTTTTGGCTTAAAACAACAGGTTTTTTTTCCTGGTGTGCCACACCACCTAGGATGCGCTTTTTCTAGGTGCCTCCTTTTGAGGAAAACTTAATATTTTTGGATTCCTCATGGAAAAATATGAATCCTCTCACATGGCCAAGAAAGTTTGACAGGTTTTGAGCTTCCAAAAGGGTCAAAAACACCTTAAAAATGACCTTTTTGCCCCTTTTTGCCCACACAAGAAGCAGTGTTGGGAGAACTCATTTTTCGAGGGACAAATTGAAACCAAATTTAGAAATTCCACTTTTTCTAGAAATTAGACAAGCAGACCTTTCCACCAAGCCCACTTGGTACAATTTTGGTGCATGGAAAGGCCTCCAAAATCAGCTCCAAATTATTGCAGTGCACAGGGACAAGAGAGCGGCGCACAGGATGAAATTTTGACATTCTGGCCAAAAAACTCTGTTTTTTGCCTAGTGTTTTCTCAGTTTGACTTTTCTCTCTCTAATAGTCAAATTTATGATGTAATTTGATGTGACTTGATGGAATTTGATGTAAATATGCTAAAATTTCACTCATGGAGAAGATTCATCATGAAAAGGTAGTTTGGAACTGAATGGATCAGTTTCCTAGTTTTTAGAGGCAAGTTGTTCCACTGCCTACATTTTAGTTCTTAGTTTAGATCTTGTTGAATCAACTCCTAAAATCATGAATTAAACCCCTATATCCTAGCATGAGTTGTTTGTTTCCTATATCTAGTACTTTTTTAGTCATTTGTCAAGGTTGGACTCTTGTTAAAGCTTCTGAACAACATTGTACATTCATCTCTGCAGTTTGGTAAAGGAATAAACTAGGGTTTGCAGCATTTTGTGGGATTCCCATCGCAAGTTGATTTGGTATTGTTTCTTCTTCGATAATTCAATTTTTAAATGTTTTTATGTATGCCATTGTCTCTCTCTTTCAGCTAAACTAAATAAATCAAGGATAAAGGTAGAAATCATTGAAATTACAGTGCTCTACCTAGGGTTTGCTTAGTTATTTATGTTTTCTATTGTTTGAATAGGATCCCTGAGACTCTCATGCCCTCTCCAACTCCTCACCAGTCGTAAGACTCTCCATATCATTCAATTTTAAGTACTAAACCATTTTCCTACCTTGCCCCTCAAAAACCTCTGCAAGACTGTGTCCATTCCCCGGACCCAAATCTGCCCTTCACATTTGAGCCAACAAAACATCATTAAATTCAATCAAACTTCTCTGATCATATACCTAGCTTGAAATTAGTCTTTATTTGTCATCTCAAGCCTCATTTGTCATATTTTCCTAACATTGACAAGGAGAAAGCCCTCTCCCGACCTGGTAGGGCTAGATACCAGGTTAAGCGTGATTTGATGTTACCCTAGATTCTGCCTTTCTTAGACTAAGGTAGATTTAGGCCCTAACAGTAAGTATATTCCATTAGATTCCTTGGAATCTACTATATAAGCCAAAATACAGCTTCAGTAGAGAGAAAGTATCCCAGTAAGGAAGAAGGTTTTCATTATTGTACCATATACTTTATACCTAAGAGTTGCATTTCATTAAAGCATTTAAAAGCTTCCTCAGAATGGTAATTTTAGGAATGTCCTATAATGATCGAGTTAATGTCATCATGCTTAAATTTACACCTACCAATTGAATTTTCTTAAAATTTCTAAAACCAATGCCTCACAAACCATTCTTAGTAGATGTTTGGGAATATTTCTAAAAATTATGTGTTGAAGTGCATAAAGAATTAGTTTGGAAATCGTTTTCATTATATATATTATATATATATATATATATAAAGATAATAATAAATTCACTTGTGATTTCAATATCAGATAAAGAGTTATGTTTTCCACTATGCTATAACCTCTTTTCAACCTCTAAAAATATAACTTTGTCTCACCAATCTACTTCCATATACAAACACTTTCTACCTCCACCATTGTTTCATTCTTCTCCTGTTGGTAATGGATGTATATAATGTAATCAAGGGTGAACATTTTTTCCCCTTAGAGACATCATAAACCAACTATTCAAGGATAGTTTTATTCAAACAAGATTTCTCCATATAGATAAATTTAAGTAAATCTTACCTCAATATTTGAACAAGATACTTCTCTAGTGTAGAAAGATAAATTTTAAATATTCCAAGACCATTGAGAACCTCATTTATCCACTTGATAAATGGTAGGAAAGAGTCCTCATTTGTAAATATGCACTTTAAATCATCTTCAAAACCCTCCTTATCCATTTCTCCATTTCGGTCAAGAACTCTTATGTTCCTTGAAACAAACTAGCTCCATGTAAACTTAGAGAAGTGGGGCTTAATTAGTAAATGTACTTGAGTTTGCTAAATAAAATGAAGAAAAACATTTATAAAATGGATCAAACATTATTCAAAGTTCTCAAGTAGGAGAACTTCCTAAATATATCTTAGCATAGTTCTTCATTGAATATTTCTACAAGAAGATTTGTCAATGTGTGGAAGGTAAATGGATATAATAACTTTGAGAAGTTGTGTGCCAGTGATTTTATTAATGATAAGATTATAGATAGTCAGTTCCCCACAAGGATCTATAATTCAAGAACACATTTCATATTGTATCCATCAATCTTCTCATCCAACTCTATAGTTTTTGAGCATCCACAAATTAAGAGAATGAGTAGCAATTGTGAAACAATTGGGCCTCTCCCTAGATAGCTTCATCTACATAAATACCATCAACGTCTTGTCATTGTATCCATTTTTGTAAACCTATAATCATGATATTCCATAAAATGGCATATCTCTCTGAGATGGTTTTTCAAACACTTGGAAATCATCCCTAATATCTCGCTATTGAGCCATGGCTTCTACCACCGTATTATAGATATTCTTCCAAGACATTTTATGTTGGCACACTACTACAAAAGGGAAGCATATGTGCTAGAGTGGAGTTTGATCATAGTATCTATGAAATAAGGGATGGAAGTGATAAATGAAATATTGAATACCATTCTAGTGTGTGGATATTTAAATGTGTTTCCATGATAAATACATAAAAAAATCTCTAAAATGTTCTAAGTATAAAGAACATTAATGTTTAGACAAGTCTATTATTACAATCATGTCTGAAATAAATGTTCAACTAATTGTCCCTTTAGCAAAGAGGTCTAGATGGTAGGGATATCTATGATTCTAGGCTATTTCATAACTTTATCATTTAGTTCAAGGCCAGATGCGAGATATGTTTATTAAAATCTAAATTTGAAATAATTAATTCGAATGCATTTTAAATTTTATTGCAAAAAAAGTTCCCAAAATTTGGGAGTCTCGGCATTCATGCATATATTCTTTTGCCAAAAATGTTTAGAACCAAATGTCAGATGCCTTGTTTTCTTATTCCTATGGAAAAAAAACATAACTTATTTATATAAATACACATTTTGTAAATACACAAACAAAGTGTCTATTCATGCAAGGTCTACCCATATCCGTGCATTGGCCACAAAAAATAACCAACTCTCCCATAATAAAACACACATATTTACATCATTTGACCACCCCTCGGGTCCACAAAAAAAAAATATAAAAGGAATTAGAGTTTACTAATTATGAACTTTCTAATCTAAAATCAAAATATATTGCCTAAAATATTATAGCATCATTTTCAAAAAAGAATTACATCAACTTATAGAATATGAAGATAAAAATCATAGATGAAAAAGAGTCTATAATTCTATGTGTTGAGGTCTTCGACGAATGGACAATGAAAGAATCTATAGTGCTCATTATTTAATACCTCCTCCATGGACCAAAGACCCCATTCCAACTAAATTCATTCCTTAGAAATATTCTTTACATCATTGTTTCACTTCCTCTAAATATGAGTACATGAAAAATAAACATAAAAAAGCTTCATCCTTTATAAATTTTCCAATATGTGAGTAAGTTGCAAGCAAAAACATTGTTTAATATATTTGACCCAATTTATAACTAGGAAGGAATCTTTGAACACTTAGAGTTGATCAAAATCCTTATCACAAGCAAAAGTCATAAATGAGCGATGAGATAATATCTCTTCAAAACACTTTGAACCCCTCCCAAGTCCCATATTGACCTTAAAATAGTGTTGATATGATAAATAAAGAATAGGGCCACCACTACATGATAAATTTCCCTCTTTCTAGGCCCCATCAAAGAACCCCATGGGAAATATTTGTTAGGCTCCTCTGGAACCATGAGCCTAATCCAGGAAGGGACCGGAGGTTGATGAAAATGAGAAATAATGGGAAAAACTTCAATAGGCATCCGATGAAGGGAAGATTTCTTAGTATGAAAAAAATCATTTTTCCTTGACAGCTAAAGACCCCAATAGATAAGAAAAGGAAAATCCTTGAAATATTTATTATTCCTATTTTGGACCCAAGACCTTCATTTCTCCTCAAAAAAGGGGCCTTTCCAAACACATCTTTGATGAAATACAATAGCACACATATTTCAAATATGAATAGAGAAAGGGAATCAAACAAATACATGTTCTATAGATTTTACATTAATTTTACATAGTGAACACCAACTATGACCAATCCTATGGTGCCTTTGAATCATATCCCAAGTAGGCACCTTTTTTGCAAGAATGCACAATATGAATATGCAAGCTTTAGCCAAGAACTTCACCTTACAAACTCCTCTCCACCAATGTTCCCAACCTCATTCACTATAGCTCTATTTAAGTGAATATACCCCATCTTGTGTGTATACATGTTAATTGGTGAACAATCCCAAACGAACTCGTCATCATTCTTGGAGATTTTAATATAAGCCACAAGTAAATCATCAATATAGGCCCTCAAAATTTCCCTAAAATCTTTATTGACTTGCAAATATTCAACTATAATTCAACCTTGATGCCATATAGTGGATCGATGAGGGAAATTAATATGGGCTAGTCTCGAGATGCATTTTTTCCTGAGAAAATATATAAGATCCTACAGAAAGTGGCATGCTTTACTGCAACTAGGCCAATGATATTGTCCATGTCTCACGTTTGACCCATTTCCAAGATGTCATGTCAATTCTAAAGAAATAAGATCCAAAGAGTTTAGAAAAACACACCATCTAACCAAATTATTATTGTGGGGATTGTCCCTCAACTACGTCTACTCTTTAGGAGAATAAGTATGAATACATTTTTGATAGAGTACCCGAGTCCACTAGATTATAGTAGATAGGAGCCCCCATCCACATTTAGCCACCAAGGCTTTTGAGCACTAGAAAATATTTTTGAGGACACAGTCGCAAAGCAATTTATACCTTGTAATGTGTTTTGAGTTAACCCATGGAAGGACAAAATGATAGTTGGAGACATCCCACAAACATTTAAAACACAAACTTATATCTCTTTCTAGAAACCCCCTTCAATGCAAGTGACTAAAATCCATAACACAAGAATATCTTCTAGGATTGATTTCACTAAAACCAGTCTCCTTGCCCTCGAAAACGTCCTTAGGCTCCAACCTTTTAGTCTTTTTTCAAACATAGTTATTGACTAGTACCAATATTATTTTTTGTAGTATTTTGCTTTTAGTTGGAGACCCAAATATTTTATACCTACATCCATTTCGATAAATGGAAATGGAAACATATTCTTGATATTTCTCACTTCATGATCTGCTAAAGTTTGAGCTCAAATATAATATTTTTAGTCATTAGATAGCACGTTAGTAGCTATTCGAAACAGACTATTGATATTTGATAACTTAGCTATATAACTACAGGTGCCATTACAAAAAATTAGTATAACATGGACAAAAATGAAATGTGTAATTTATAGATAATTTACATAACAACACCATGAAATTTTCCTCTACATTTAGTTTTAGCCACAAGACGAATGAGTCCATCCACTACCAGTAAAAAATTTAAAGGGTACAAAGGGAGTCATGGTATCAACCCTTACTATACATTGATGAATGGAGAGGTTGACCCATTTATAAGAACAATAAAGGATATCTATTGAATGCACCCCATCACCAAATTCACAAAGCCAATCCCAAAGTCCAAATGACTCAAGATATAGAAGTCTCATGTATATCCTTGTAATATGATCATAAGCCTTAGAGAACAAAATTTTAATGACAACTCCATTTAATATGAGCGATTTTATACTATGAGGCCCCTCTTGAGCGACCACTATAACCCCTATAGCCTCATAGATCTATCTGCCACAATGAAGTTTGACAAAATAGGATTTAGCCCTTTATTAGTGATTTTGGAAATAACCAAACGATCTTGAGGTTCACTTCAAAGTCTTGGGAATTCAAAAATCCATTGTTTGGGTTATACGAGGATGTAACATACTCCTTAATCCTAATCTGAGAATTACCTACTAGGTTCCCATTCCATAAATGTTGCTTCAGTTAAAGTTAAGAATCAATCAGTTGTCACAAGTATTACATGGAAAAATACTTATAATACCCAATACTCATATTCTTCAAATTATGACAACATCAGAGAAAGGAGCCATACCCCTGGAGTACCATACTACACTCCTCTGAGGCTTTACTAGATTCATGATGTGGACTCTTCGGTTCAATAAATAGAACCTTAATAAAAGATTCCGATTCAACCCTTATGCATGAATTATAACTCGAAGGAATGATCATCCAAGGTCAATATTATGCATAAATAAATGCCTTCTTTGTTACCTCAATATTAGCATAAATGAAACTTCAACATAATTATTTTAAAGCTAGTATTGCCCATAACACAATCACAATCCTAGTGCTACAGTCGCATGTAATGTTAGCTTGTGTATCTTAGGGATTATGCACAATTAGTTAAAAGAGCGGCATTAGATGCATAATTCATAGCATAAATAATCTACACCATAGTTTATACAATTGAGAATTGACCATAGTTACCCAATTTATATAGTTGACTCAAGCATGATTATTCACTATCTCAAACAAAAGACAAGATAACACCAATATTGCATAAGATCCACATATTATTTTTCTATAATAACCTTAAGTGGGATTGAATTTGTATCCATTGGCTGTCACATGCACTCATAGATAATCACCCATGCCCATAACTAACATAGAAAAATCTACTCATTCATAGTAATCATATGTACATTATTCAATCAATTTATATGTAAAAAAAACCTAAGAAATTTCTCTTATATGCTTCATAATTGACAATATAGAGAGTAAGGGTCAACATTTAAACATCCCGTGAAATGAGATTATCTAAAATAATGTCACTTGTGAAAAACTGAGCACCACCACCCAATCTAGAACTGTCTTCCATAAGTTCACCCTCGAGCCGAGAATTCTTTCCATCGATCAGTTGCGTCTTGTTGATCTCTACAATGGGTATTTAATACCCTCTTTCATGATATGGTTTCCATTATAGGAGTCCCATTTTTATCGATCTTTTTTATCCATTTTCCTAGGCTTTTCCCAAAAAATCTCGCCTTTATCTCCCACGAGGCTTTTCCTGGTAAAATCTCGCCTTTATCTCCTACAATTATTTTATGTTTTTTCTTAACTTAGAATCTTTCTACAACTAAGTAGCTTAATGGATATTTATCTTTAAATCCATTAAGCTCATCTAGATTTATATCTAGAAGTCTTATCATGAATGAATTATCCATTCCCATTCACCAATGGGATTTGGCAAGAATCTCATCTCTTGGTGTCTCACTTTTCGAAGTGATTAATAATTTTATTTATTTGATAATAAAGTATTTAATTTTCTTGTTACACATGAGGCCTAGTTTTTCTTAGCTTAGGTTTGAAAAGTTTTACATACAAGGGATGCGTGTTACATACTCCCCCCTTAAGTTTACACTATCCTCGGTGTATTACTACATTTTACAATATTATTTCCTCATTCCCGGTTAGTTGTCTCTAAATTTATAGGCTCTCATGGTCTTGCCATCTAATGAAGACCTTATATATATATATATATATATATATAATATATAATATATATATATATATATATATATATATATCAGTTACAAAGGAGTTCTACCTACACATGTGCTTCCATCACTACTTGTGACATTTGTTTCAATCAATTTGTGAGAGATTTTGGATGCAAAAACTCAATGTTGTTTACCACAGTTAATATCACAACTTGATATATAGTACTAGTATTTGAGTAATGATGGTTTATGCTTTCCACCATTAAATATGTTTTCTCATTTTCATTATATTGGAAGAAATGCATGTTGTTCCCCTTCATTCTTCTAATGCCTTTTTGTTCTCACTGAACACTTGCTTCCTACTGTTCCGCTAACCCATGATTGGTTTGTCGATTGGAAAATAAGGAGTTCATAGACCTATTCGGCTTCTACAACTAGAGCATAAATGATTTTTTTATTTTATGTCAAAGTATTGAAATGATTTTCCTTAGCTAATCCTTTTTACGTATCTTGTGGTTGTAGGAAATTTTCAGCAATTGATAACATAGATGAAAAAATACAATTTTACAAAACCAATAACCTTGAGTTTTTGGATTGAATTTGTCCCATAGGCAAGGTTTAAATAATAGAGGAATATGACCTCCGCTTCATCATAAGGAATAGTATTGAATATGATAGTTAGTCTAGTATGGATACCAATGTTATAGTTGAAGTTTAATAAAACCCTTAACTTTGTCTTTAACCAAAACCATACTTGTTTGTACTCAAAAAGTACTCCACTCTTAAACTAATCATGTCATATGATTGATTATTATTATTTCTTTGCTTCTTCCAACACCTTGTTGGCCATGAATCATTATGTGTATTCCAAAACCCAATTTCCCACTTAGTATGTAATTACATACATTTCTCATACATTTCTGGAAATAAAAGAATAAAACTCATTTATCCATTATCAACAACTGTTATGTTTTCCTCTTGAAACCAGATAGCATTACTAATGTTATCTATTAGGTAAACTTCCCAATATTTCTTAGTAGGAAATAGTGGTGAAACATGTGTATTCCAAATGGTATGATTGTGAATTAATTGATTATATTTCTAGATTCCAATATCTTTGTGCACACCACCTTGATTAAGTGTACCACTTAGTCATTATCTTCTTATTTTTAGCAACGCGTTGTTTCCTGTATTTGTTATCCTCTTTCTTCCTTGTCTATAACATTTTATATGCTACCTTTTACTTGAAGTGTGTATTATTTTACTACCAACCTAACATCCTTTGATTTTCATAGGCTATATTAATGTGAAAACTTCTAGTTTACCATGGATTGATTTATTAATTCAGACTAATCATGTTCCTAATCTAGTGTACCATTCTTGTTATTCATTTGGTTGTTATGAATTGTTCGCTTTCTACTTCCAATGCATCCAATACCCCATATCCAATATCTTTGTCATTTCTATTTTTATAACGATGTATAGTTTGTTTATATATACACAAATATCATTGCAATCTTTTCCCTTCCCATAAGAACTATATTTACAAGATCTAACATCCTTCTACTGAAGCATATTTCTCTTGTTTCACATTGGAAAGGACCGTATTTATGGGTTGTTATTAACATAAATCCATTTATATTAGATTGATATGAACATCCATGACACATTGAAACTAAGTCAACTATTAAGAATGTGCTCTTACGATTAATATTACCCTTATATTATTAAGCAAGAAGCACTAGGAGTTGATTCCATCATGTTTTTTACTTTTTGGGTGTCAGTCCCATTGACCTAATTATGAAGATAATAAAGTGGTTCATGTATGATGTCTTCATGCATACAATATGTTTTATTGAATGTGTGCATACTCTTTTACAATTCTAACCAGAGTTCAATATAACTTTGAATATCTAATTTGTGCTTCTTATTTATTTTAGTTACAATTATTGTTTTAATCAATCACACTTGTAGGTCCAAACTATGCATGTCCAATGAAATATGCATATAATACTGACTAAAGTAATCTAGTAAGGTTAAGTCACCTTCCATATAATTTTTCCCAACTGCAAAATTACATTCAACCATGTAGATGTACCAATTAAACATTAAGTTGACAAACACTTGTTTTCAATACATATTCATATACAACAACTTGTCCTTCATGAGCTTAGCAATTCCTCATGGGAACCTTTATGAATAGATATCAAAATCTTGAGAATTTTTTTTAGGATGGGACCCACTTAATTCACCATCAACTTCTATTAATGTTGATAGTGTTTCATGGAATTCTTACGTGTTGATTCATATAGTTTCCATTTATATACTTTAATTTGTTATGTTGTCCATGATCTATAGAAAGAGAAATACTTAACATTTTATCTCATAAAGGTTCAACAGTTATTTCCTTCAAATTTATATATGTACAATCCTTATTCCCTTAAGTTATGTCCTCGACCGAACTATCTTTATTAGCATTAGTTGTATTTTATGAAGCTATGTCCTTGCACAAAAAATCATGCAACTCCTAATTTGATTTTAGTATGAGTAGAATAAAATGATGACCATATCATTAAATTTTTAATCCAATCACTTATTCCCTTCCTTATTTATACATAAATTTCATTACATAATATATTCATTATTCTTCTTATATATGTACTACCCATTATCAAATTGAATATCTCATTATTACTATGGGTATAACATCCCACTTTTGATGCAATAAAAATACTTTACAATTATTACTAAATTGTTTATTTCTCCCATTCTATCATGCCCATTTAAAGTATGCAAGTATCAATCTATAGAGTCTTCCACTCTTACAATAGCATTCAACAATAACTTAAGTTTTGAAGAAAATTCACAAATACAGTAAGTAGAACTTTAATCTTTATGTCATGTGATAAGTAGTCACCATAACAAATAACTCATTGAGGTTTGACCTTTTCTACTTATTAAATAATCATGTTAGTTGTTTGATATTTCCTTCCATTCCTCTATACTCCATCAGAGTTATTTTTTCATTGTAGCCTTTCAAGGTTTCTCCCCAAACATTTTTAATTCTCACTCCTAGATTCCCATTTCTAAACATTGTGACAGTGCCATCAGTTCCATGATACCAAAATATTCTAGCATTGGAACAAGGAGAAAACGCTGAAATCCTTAGTGGAATCTGTCAATTCAGCATGCATATCATAAGTAAAATAGAATTATTTCAGCTAAAAATTTTCACATTAGCGATGGACTAAAGATCCAAAGCCCTATTATCTATACCTGGTGCAAGTCATGATCATAATTCATAACAATTAATTTGTTATCTTCTAGGTTTATGACTTACGGTAAATAGGTTGATTTCTTAAATCTGTAATCGTTAACAAAAAATTCACACCCTCACTTGCAATGAAAGAACAAGATAGCTAAAGTTAAAATTGTCGTCCCAAGACATAGCTTGGACATTGTTATGGGTTAGAAGATTGTCATGTGGTAGTCATGAAAGACCATATAATAACGGATCATTATGGATTACTTTTGACGAGTAGCAACCATCTATGGTTCAAACCCGATAGTGGCCTCCTACTCTAGTCATCATATTCGAAGGATAGCATAAGAAAAAAGGCTTTCGAATATGGCTCTAAGGACTCCAAATTTACATGAACTAAGTTGAAACATTCAGAGAATGTAATTTATTCTCCTTCTCGGTGCCGAAGAGTACATTAGTCACCCTATGACATGCTTTTCTCCTTTAATAAGAAACTTGAGCCATACCTATATATTTATCTTCAACCCAACCTCTTTCCTCAGCGAGATTTCCAAGGATAACAAAGGGAGCCTCTATGGCCAACCCCAACATTTCCATTGCAGGATTTGATCAGATGTGAACATGGCAAGGTATATTCTTCACTAGAGGAGCCTATTAGTCTTTTAATATCCCGAATTCCTTGATATATTGTCTCTAGCCTCCCGCAATGAGAAGGAGAGTATACTCTGAGCCTCAATGATGGTGGATGCAATGCAACCCATTCTGCCAGGAATTTTTTTCAACAATTAAACACACTGACTCAGTCCTCGACTCTGCTTGCAACAATCATACAAAATATTTTCATCGTCGCCAAAAGAATCAAGAAAATCAACATATAACAGGGATGTCAAACAACACTGCACCACTCCGCCATCTCCTCAGAACACTTATATTCAACCTAGCTGCTCACACCACATATGTTAGCCCCTTACTATGTCACAAACTAACTCTACACAAATATATTGATCTTTGTGCTATTCCCCTACTTCCCTTCACTTTACAATGAAGAGGAGATAATTCCTCCATTATCTAAATCCTCGCGCCGATATCTTCTATGTGACTTTGATCATTGAATGTGCATATGAACTTCGAAGCATATAAATATCTATATGGAGCGTGAAGGGATTAGTTGGTTCTTTGTGGGTTTTCAACTCAAAAGTTTCCATAAATCCATAAAGAAGACAATGGTCCCATTAATAATTCACTAGGCTTTCAGAGCTCATTTTATATGAAGGTCGAGGCATGTTAGATGTGTAAAATCATTTCAATAAGGATAAGCGTCAAGCTTTATCCACTAACTGCATTGTCTCTTGGCAAACAAATACGCACAATCCATGGTTTCCAAAATTACCCACAACATAATAGAGTGTCAGTATTCAATTAAATTATTTTTCTAAATTATAATCTCTTCGTAGAATACAATTGAGGTTGGTAATTTCGTTGATAAGCATTATCCAATTGAAAGATTTTATGGAGGCAACCGACAAGATAACCATTATCCCAAATGAATGAATAATTTTGTGTAAACTCACTTATTAATCTAACGTTTCTAGGTCAACAAATACGGTAAACAGAAAAGTGGCATCAATAATCAACAAGGAGATGCTTTTTTTTGTTTTCCATCCACTCAATTAGGGAGGAATGAGAATTTTCCATCAATGATCGATGGAAATTAGTTCACCACAGGTTAACTGTAGAACATGATAATTCTGAGTATCTATGATCCATAACTTTGGAGAAGTTATTAAATAATTTAAACATCATCTTTATAGAAAATAGGCCATGGGAAAGTTATTAAATTGATGTTTATAGGTAACCCGATCATGGTACATGATTATGATTACCTTAATATTCACAATCGATTTTGTGGGTGGCTGATTATTGTTTGACATTGTAATGTCAAGTGTATTTTCCACAACGTCCATTTTTTATTGTGATTCTTCAAGCAACATCTATTTTTTTTAAATGGGATCCAATATTATTTACAATGAATGTTTTATCCATTATAACCTTCCAAATTTGGAAATAAATAACCAAGTTGCAAGGAAATGACGTGCCTCAAACAATTTAAGATGTAGTGTGTAGTTTATTGTCAGTAGTACTTATCCATGTGTAAAATTTTGTAGGTTGAGCTTCTCGTTAGAGTTAGAATGACTATTGAAATTGATAAAAGGCATCACTCAGTGCACATTCAATAAGAAAAGAGTACATGCATTATTAATTCTCTATATTCAGGAGATATGATGCTAGCCCCCAGCCATGTTTTATCTTATGCATCATCATTCATGTATTTCCCATCCCATATAAGATATCATTGAGTCTTAAATCTTAACCACACACATACTCCTTATAACACTTTGACACTATCTTGATGGACTACTTTTGTTTTAAATTGATCCCCTTTATGCGATCAAAAACACAATTAGTTATATGATTATCAGGTAACCTAGGGGACATCACTCTTAAATCAAATATCTCTTATTTCAAACAACCTTAGTCCTCTGATTTCAAGTAATCAATATATATACAATATATACTATATTATACATGTTCCTATTACAAAATCCTCTTCAAATAAATTGTTTCAAGGCTTGATTTCAACCTGGATGGATTCTATAATATTTTTCTTTTAGAAATTTATAATTGAACCCTTCATTAGGACCTACAAATCCTTCATATCTTGTAGAAGTGTGGCGACCCTTAGACCACATTATTTGAAATTAGTTCTCTCATACCATTTGTAACATACCTCGTGAGCCTAATCTCAGAATTACCTACTAGGCTCCCATTCCTTAAACTTTTCTTCAGTTAAAGTTAAGATTCAATCAATCATAAAACAAGGAGAAAGTGTTGAAATCCTTAGTGGAATTCGTCAATTTAGCACGTGTATCATAAGTAACCTAGAATTATCACGGCCAAAAAAAATCACATGAGAAATGGACTAAATATCCAACTCCCTATTATATGTACCTAGAGCAAGTCGTGATCAAAATTCATACAAATTCATTCATTACCTTCTAGGTTTATGATTGATGGTCCTTTAAATTAGCCATAAATTAAGGCCATGCCTCTAATTTAAAACATAAATTAAGGCCTAGGATCATCCTTCAACACATTCAACCTCTCTTTTTGGATTAGCTAATTTATTTTTAACTTTTATATATTCATTAGGAAGGTTTATCAATAATTGAATATTGGTGCCTTATATTATTTATTTTTTGTGGAGTATTATGAGAATATTGGACAGATTATGAAGAATTGGTGTAGGAGATAATTTAGGGAGTTGTTCCCTACTACTAGATGATCAATAATAAATAATAAGTGAAAAAAGTATTACAAAATGTAGAAATTCCCACATGTAGATCAAACTAATATATACAATGTACTAAGGCATAATACTTGATCTAGTTCTACAAAACATTGAGCGGAAGAATAATTGAATTCATGAGGAACATCATGCATAAAAAGATATAACTAAGTAAGAGAAATTATCAACCATAACACAATATATATCACTAGTGAAAGCACCAGCCTAAAATCCCATCTCTGTATTATCAATCAAGTGGAAATCCTCAACAACATACAAAACGAATCAACTCAAAAGCTACCTTTCTCTTTCTGTACTCTGATGATGTAGCTCATGGACTATCTAGGCCTGTATATATAGGCTGCACAAGTCCTCCAATACCCTATTTCCTTGCATAGTTTTGATTGGGGTCCAGTTACATAACATGTGTGAATTGGCCCAAATTATACCTACTGTCACCTTAGGTCCAACTACACAGTCATAGAACGAAGAAGATTCCTTCCTCATGCAAGGGATATCCACTGGGAATATCCTAGCATCTGATAGTACATTGTCCCTCATCTAATCTCGACTGGGTCTCTATCTAAACTTACATGCATCAGTTATCCATGAGTGAATACTCAATTATCTGAAAATACCAGCTGTCAAATGCATGTAAGATTCAACAAACTAAATCTCATTAATTTAACAACTTATTAAATCAATCTAACTGAACTTGACTAAGTTAAACTAAGTCAACTAATCCTCTCAATATATAAATCATCATTAATTCCTTAATCAATGGAGATAATAAAGGACACATTCCCCAATTAGTGGAGAAATTATTGAATGTTATCACAAAGGATTCAAGTTTGATTTTCCTTAACTAATTAACTCATGGAAAATTAATTAATTAATTTTCAAACTGCTGGTAAGACCAAATTTGAATTTTACTTCCTATTTTAGACCAGGGACTATCTAAAAATAGGAATCCAACTTGAACTACTAAAAGTAGAACTTTTATTTTTATCACTTCCATTTTTCATTCCCTATTGCCCAATCTAGCGTTGATGCCCAAACTGCTATTTTTAGCACTTCTATTTTTAGCAATTTCTTGTTTCCATTTTTCAACACTCCCTCTCAACAAGAAAGGCTTCCTTTCGAACCTATTCTTGTACCTTTGGAATGTTCTGCATGCAACACATCTACCATGTGTGGTTGCTCCAGCAACTCTGAGAACAAAAGACACTCCCAATGGACCTCTATGTTGGGATAGAAACATACTTTGATGCTGAAACTCTACCTATTGCTGACAAGTGCTCCCTCTCTGACCTCTACAATATTGCAACATCTCCATGCATCTCACACTATTGCACCCTTCTCTGTGCTACCTTTCGCCATGCAATAGACTTGTGCCTCTCTCATTGCTACACCGTGCATGCTCTACAGTGTCATGGGATTCCATGAACTGTAGATCTCTCTGCCGCTCCATCTGCATCTATCTCTACCCAATCAGTTAGTTCCCACTACACCACATCGGGGCTCCCGTAGCAAGGTCTCATCCAAGAGGTTGGGTACCTCAAGGATCATGCCACTTCTCCTTGCGACGATCACTCTATGTCATGCCACCTCCTACCTAGAGTTATGCCTGCGTGTGATCCCTCTGCCCACCTAGCTCGAAGTTTCCCCCTACTGGAGGCCTCTGCATGAGTAGATGTCTCTACTCAATCTCTTCTAAGCTTCCCCTATTGTGGCTGCTCCACAACCTCCTGAAGCTGTTGCACCAATCATGGCTCCTCCATAATCATTTGAGACTTCTTGTGGTGCTACATGTTGAGAGGTAATATACTCTCCCTCTCAACCACCAAGTCTCCATCAGTTTCTTTGCTACTCAAGGTTGTGCATGCATCTTGAACCTCAAGAGCGTACAGTTCTTGACCCGTGAACTAATCTTCTTCACCTATCTAGTGGTGATGTGTCTAAGGAAACCTTTCCCTTACTAAAGACTACAACATAGCTTTTATCTTCAAGCATCGCGATCGACACCAAGTTTCTCTTTAGTCCTGGTACATACTTGACATCGGTCAAGGTAAGGAAAGCTCCATGCTCCCTTTGAAAAATAACCATGCCTACACCTGAGACACTATACTTTTCATCATTACCCATCCCTATGAGTATCTCAAGATCTTTCTCCTCCAAAGTATTGAATAAACTCTTGTTGATGGTCTTATGGAAAGAAGCTCCACTATCAAGAAACCCACCACTTCCCACCATGGATGAAACCATGTATGTGAAGAGTGCAAAATCCAACTTGAACTGTGAAGCAAGTTCCTCACCTTCAAATCCTTCCCCCGATACCTTCTCGAATTTCCTCTATGGAAAATTTGTAACAAAATGGCCCACCTCACGACAACGAAAGTGTAGCACTTTGGATTTTTCAACCTTCTTGTCACCATGGGAAGAACTAGATTCGAAAAGAGAAACCTTCTCCTTCCTCTTCCTCGCCTTACTCGCTAAGGAAAAATTCTCTTCATCCTCCATGGATGAAGAACCGTCTCTGGCGCTCCGTCTGATCTCCTCCTGCATCAAATCTAACCATATTCATTCCCAATCTAGTAGTTTCTCCCTTCCATTAACTAATTCATGGTAGCTATGCTAGCTCTTAGGAAGGCCAAGGAATGCTAGACTCACCACGTCATCATCAGATGTGATGACCCCTACACTTGCAAGCCCATCCCTGCATGAGGTGAGCTTGTTTAGATACATAAAGATCATGTCCCCACTTTCACACTTGATATTTCGAATTTTGTTCTTTAGTGCCAACTTCCTCTGATCATTGCTATTCCGATAAAGATATTTCGATGTTTTCAACATCGAAAATGGAGTCTCCTTCCCATGGAGGCTCAATACAATGTAATCTCGAACTTCCTCCAAGAGGATTCTCCTAGCTATAGCCACACACTTCTTCCATTCTGCCAATTGAGTAGCATCAATCAACTTCTGGAGTTCTTGATCAATGAAGTCCTTCAGGCTGTTTTCTTCCAATACTACCTCCATGCGATCCTTCCAAGCTATGTAGTTTGAGCAGCCATCAAGAACATATTGAAGCCTCAAACCATAGAACGTCATCGATGAAATAGATGTGATAATAACTTGAGATCTATATCCTGAATAATAAACTTTGAATTTCTCTTGCTTGTATACTATTCTTCCTTGATCACCTATGCTCTGATACCATGTAAAAATTTCCACCTGTAGATCAAACTGACATATGCAATGTACTAAAGCATAATACTTGATCTAGTTCTACAAAATATTAATTGGTAGCATAATCGAATTCACGAGCAACATCAAGCATAAACAAATATAACTAAGTAAGAGAAATAATCAACCATAACACAAGATATATCACTAGGGAAAGCACCAGCCTAAAACCCCATCTTTGTATTGTCAATCAAGTGGAAATCCTCAACAACATACAAAAAGAATCAGTGCAAAAACCATCTTGCTCTCTTTGTACTCTGGTGATGTAGCTCATGGACTACCTAGGCCTATATATATAGGCTACACAAGTCCTCCAAGTCCCTATTTCCTTGTGCAGTTTTGAATGGGGTCCAATTACATAACATGTGTGAATTGGCCCAAATCGTACCTCCTTTCACCTCAGATCCAACTACGCAGTCATAGAAGGAATAAGATTCCTTCCTTACGCAATGAATATTCACTAGGAATATCATAGCATCTGATAGTACAATTTCCCTCATCTGATCTCAACTGGGTGTCTACCTGAATTACCATGCATCAGCTATCCATGAGTGAATACCCAGTTATCTGAAAATACCAGTTGTCACATGCATGCAAGTATCAATAAGCTGAATCTCATTAATTTAACAACTTGTTAAATTAATCTAACTGAACTTGACTAAGTTAATCTAAGTTAATTGATCCTCTTAATATATAACTCATCCTTAATTCCTCAATCAGTGGAGAAAATCAAGGACACATTCCCCGACCAGTGGAGAAATTAATGCATTTTCTCACAAAGACTTCAAGCTTGATTTTACTTAACTAATTAACTCATGGAGAATTAATTAATTAATATTCAAACTGTTGGTAAGACCAAATTCGAATTTTACTTCCTATTTTAGACAAGGGTTGTCTACAAATAGGAATCCAACTTAAACTCCTAAAAATAGAACTTCTGTTTTTAGTACTTCCATTTTTCATTCTGTGTTGCCCAATCCAGCATTGATGCCCAAACTATTATTTTTAGCTGTGCTACTTTTAGCACTTCTCTTTTTAGCAATTTCTTGTTGCCATTTTTCAACATGGAATTATAACACAAATTGTGGAACTTCAACGATTGAGAAATCTAGGAATGTGTTCCACTAATCAAGGTAGCAGATCCACCAATCAACAAAGCAGATCCACTAATCAAGGGATTTCGGCGGGGAAGGCTTCCTCCATCCATTGGGAATGATTCTTAATCATTTTGGATAAGTTCCAAGTCACATTTTCCTCTAGGGAATGATTAAGAAAATCGAGGAATGTGTTCCCTACCATTTAATGTAAATTCCTAGTATTGGGGACTAGATCCACTAATAAAGGGATTTTGGTGGGGAAATCCTCCTCCATCCATGGGGAATGGGTCCTAATCATTTTTTACAAGTGCCAAGCCAAATTTTCCTCTAGGGAGAGATTTTCATTAGTGTCATTGTGGAGAGAGCTCGTATTCTTGCAGCTACAGTGTATTTTCATGTAGGAATGTAATCATATTGATGGAATAATGAAGATTGGTTTCATGTTTAGCTTCTAAATCTTGTTCTCCTCCATAGGTCTCTGAGTTTCCTTCGGCTTGGCCATCCCAGGAACCTCAGTGGCCTTTTGTATCATTTTCTTTCCTTCTATTCATTGCTTATTCACATGCATCTCTAGTTTTTGTGTCTTTCTATTGTTGCATTTACAACTATGGAAAAGCTTCAGAATTTCATAATAACCATTCAGTTGTTTGGATTAGTCTTCTCTTTCCCAAATCTAGATTGTTGGACCTCCGTTTCAACAAAGAACAATAAATTTTTGATGTTATTTAGAGCATGCTAATGAGCTTCAATCAAATTGATTCTAGTTGCATTATATCAAAATAATATTCTAGTTCATAACAAAAATCACCCCATTGCATTTTCACTTGATTTGGTTAGGGATTTTTTAGATTTACTAGCTCAATAGTTCTCAAATTTCTAGATTTTTGACTAGTAATGCTTTTTATTTTTTTTGCATGGGTTATCGTAGGTATTTTTGAGTGATTCCAATTGGAATAGGGACCTAAAATATCCTAGTTAATAAAAACGTTTGTCCCATCCAATTTGGATTTGATTTTCTTGGTCATTAAACCTTCGAAAATTTCATCATTTCAGAAAGAAACTTCTCCAAGCTTTCTAAGCAAATCCATCCATCTCTCAACTTTGGTTTTGAGTTCTAGGTGACATTAGGAATTTTCCCACCACATTCCACCCATAGCACACCTTTCCTAGGCCTCCCATCACCTCCAACACCTCACATTTTCCTCTTGGTTGTATCCTGTAGGTTCACTTTAATTCCTACAGGATCATCAAGTAGGTTTTTCCTAAAATAGCTTGTTTTGAAGCTGAATTGAGGGAAGACCTCTAGGAAGTCACAAAAATTCTCCCAAGGGTATCCCACACCATCCAACTATCTCCTAAGATTTCCATCCTATCTCCAACATTCTTAATTCACCTGCCACATCACCAATGGAAATTAGTTTGCATATTTGATTTTGTATGAAAAGACAAAAAGACAAAAATAGATCTATTTCAATCCGTTTTCTTGCACATTAGTGATTTTTTATGCTTCTTACTTCCATGCTTAGATAGTAGCATTTGGTTCATGATAATTTACCATTATTGCAACGCATAGTTTCTTGGTAGTTAATTAGGAAATGGGGTAATTTAGCATTGAATTTCCATCTCTTTCCTTGTACTTTTTTTCTTGCATTAGGTTAAGGTTCCATTTCAAACATTTGATTTTCTACAATTAGTTTAGGATTTGAATTCATTACATGCACTCCATTACATCATGACAACAAAGGAAGGACACATTGTATGCCGCACATATAGTTTCGACACCTCTTAAGTTTGTACGAACCCTGGGTTGATAATTAAAGTGGGTAGTCTTAGTAGTTGCAACATTCTTGTTGCAATACTAAGGCTCATCACTTTTTTGTGTTGTTGCCAGGGTGGTGTCAAAGAATTCATTGTTTTCTTCCCTAGTTGATTCATTTATTTTTACTTTTTGTAAAAACAAAAAATATTTGCATCAGGCATATTTAATTTCAAAAGTAGAAAATTGCATTGCATTATAGTTTTCATTCATTCATAAAAACAAAAACAAAAATCTCCAACACCAACCCACCCCCCCAATTTATCACATGGTGCACAAGAACCACATCACCACTCACTTTTGCAGGTATAAGAATAATATGACAAAGAATGTAGAACAAATGGATGGAGATGATGACAATGAGGAAGATCCTCTAAGATTTCCAATTCAAGATACTGATGGTAGTGTGCACATGAAGAACATCCCTCCATCTTTTCTTCCAAAATTTCATGGTCTAAGGTCAAAGGATCTGGAAACATTTCTCTTTGAATTTGAGATAGCTTTTAGATCTTATAGTTGCTTATTAAAAACTCAAACACTGAGATTATTTCCGGAAACTTTGAAGGATAGAGCTCTTAAATGGTTCATGAGTTTAGGGACTAATTCAATAAGATCATGGAATGATATGCAAAAGATATTTATAGAAAAATATAACTATCATGATATTAAAGAAGAAATATTTAGAATGAATCAAAGAGAAGATGAGAATCCATAGGATCTAATAGAGAGCTTCATGTATAATGTTAAGAGGGAGAAACTATATCATTTAGGGTGTGACACACTAAAAACCCTCTTACTTAGAACAATTAGGGATGATTGGATTGGTCTCCTTAATCTCATAAGTAGAGGTGATGTATATCAATTATAATTTGAGGAAATTTGTGAAACATGCAAACACATATCAAGAGGAAAAGAAAGAGTAGGAAAATCAACATCAAGATCGGTAAATCAAGCTAAACTTAGAAATTTGTTTGATGACCTTAAAACATAAATTCTTAGCAATCTAACCAAACAAGTAGAAATGTTAAGAATATAAAATGAGCAAAAAGAAGATGTTTGGGTTGTCCATGAAGAATCACATGATGTTAAATGTTGCTCCTCATTACCAAGGTTGAAGGAAGTTCACAAAGAGGGCAACAGAGCAAGTCAATCGCCAATACAACAATGTTATGTAGCTCGAGGAGGACCATGGTAGCCTATTTACCCTAATAGATGCAAGATCCTAATTCAAAATTTCAAGCTTATTCAAATCCACCTCAAAGTAATTGGAACACACCCTTTCCTTGGCAACATTGACCATCTCGACCCCAAAACCAATCTTTTAAACAAGGTTGGAAAGGAACTTATGGGAGCCATCCACAATATCCTCAATATTTTTCTCAATATCCTCCATACCAAACTCCAGGTTATACATAGCATTCACCTCCACCACAACCACAACCCCATCCACATCCATCTCAAATATACACTCCCACCCAACTACTTGTACCACCATTTCCAAACCCACACATTGAAGTAGCTCAATCCACTTACAATGCTAAGGTACAACAATTCAAAACAACTCCTCTTGAGCTCAATGGTATTCACCATAGCTCAGGAAGAGTATTGAAAAAAAAATATTATATTGATATCATTGAAGGACCACATCAAGAAGAACAAGACTCAAAAGAGAAGAAAAAAGAACCATGGATTGCATTTGATGAAAAGAAGACAACAAAATCAGAGAGTAAGAAATCTTCCTCATAGTTACCATCAAATCCTCCATGTATTCAAGAGATCAATCAAAAAAAAGAGGAAGACTTGAATTTCATGATAGAAAAAAACATACAAGATGATCTAAATCATCAAGTGGGCTAGAGGCATCAAAACTATATTGAAATATGGTTCCAAACAGTGACTTATTTGTAGCATCACTCTCTTCCTCAACTATTCTTGATCATTTCAAAGTCAAATCATTTGGTCTCTGAAATCCAGGTACATGTCAAAGCATACATATCAAGCCTCCACTTCATTTTCTCTATCATCTTGATGTGCATATGGCTCCATTCGAAGTATTCTTATACATGAAAGTGAATTTGTTTTTCAAGTAGGGTAGGGTAGAAGGAAAAAAAAATTAAAAATAAGAGAAAAATAATCTAAGGTGAAAACCTCCTTGGAGGTGCCTCAGATTGGCTCATTGATTGCAAACCTTCATGAGTCGGTCAATGGGTTGAAAAAAAAAGAGAGAAAGAGGAAGATCCTAGGTGAAGACCTCCTTTGAGGCGCCTAGGTAGACCTACTAGTTTAAAACCTCATCGATATGGCTAGTAGGCCTAGAAAAAAAAAGAGAAAAAATAAAATAATCCTTGCTCTATGCATGGATGTACTATCCAACATCTACAAGCAACAAGAACAATTTGGTACCAAAAGGAAAATTGGTCAAGCCTAGTCAAAAGAAGTCAAATTTTCACCTTCTCCTACTTTGCTCAAATGCTCCAACAAGGCCAAGGAAATGCCAATCCATCACCCTCAAATATTTTCATCATCCACTCATCATTATCAAGCTTCTACCACTCATTTTCGTTGTTTTCCTAAAAAACTACATGATCCTCTGTTTTACTACACTATACCAAAATACATAGAGCAGAAATTTGTTTTTTCCATAACCTGAAAACCATGCATCCATTTGCGAAGCTTTTTCAAGGGGAGATGCATATGGATGATGGTGACATGCTCAAGTAAACTCAACAAATTCCAATACATGGTTTCCAGGAAATTGGCCTCCATCACCTTCAACCATTTTTGCATTTTCTCCATATCTATCCATCCATTTAAAAAGATTTTATTGGGAGATTCATATGGATGGTGGTAACACAGCCAACAAATGTCAACAAATTTTAGTGAACGGTTTCCAAGAAATCAGCCTCCATCACCTTCAGCCATTTTTAGTTTTTCTCATGATCCATGCATCCATTACCAAAATTTTTCTATGCGGAGGTGCATAATGATGATGGCAACATGCTTAAAAAGTTTGAGCTCAATCCATTCTACCGTTTGGGAGATATGGACAAAACAAGTCGATGTCCTCTAGGCCTACACAATATAGAACAACACTTGCACGATTGGTAGTGAGTAGTTTTAAAGGAGATCCAAAGTTCAAAGAAACTCCTACAGAGCTTAGCAACAACATCACGATCATCAACATCACCAACCAACACCTGCACATCAACATCAACTTAGCATCAGCATGCATGTCTCTCCAACAACCATCAAGTAGGTACATGTATGCAATACTCTTGACCTCTTCTCTTGGGAATATTATAGTTAGAAATTTATTTTCAATGCATCAAAGATGAGTTTTTCTAAGCTAAGGATTGGTCAGTAGTTTCAGCCGCCTTCAGCTAGTTAACTACAACTCACTCCTTCACTCCTACAATGTTGAAAATCAAATTATGAAGGGTGATGATTTCAAGGAATGACGATAGTAATGAAAAGAAGAAACTTTTGCGAAGGCCAAGATCACCATAGAACTCCAGGCCCACCATCCAGCTCATATTCACTATTTATTCATCATTCATCCATCCTATTTCATTCTTCAAAAAAAAAAACAAAAAGAACATCCTCTCCATTTTCATGAAATTTCCATTTGCAGGTCAGCAAGAAAGATGGTAAAAGAGAAAAGGAGGATCACAAAGAGACCCTTGTCACTCATGTTTTATTTTACCACTCATTACCATTCATTCCTCCACCATTTATGTCGTTTTTTCCACTCCTTTACTTCAGTTTACAAAGTGACTGTGTTTTCTAGAGGATGATCATGTAGGAATTGTAGTGACCCAGAAATCCTACAGGAGGTAGTTCTAAGGCAAATAAATGATAGAACAAGTCAAAATAATGTTGATAAGGGTGTGGAAGACCTTTCTAAACTGAAAAAAATAATCAAGAACCATCTTGAATAAGTGGAAGAAAGAAAACTAATGGTCTCAAGCAACAATGATTTTTCTTTGCACAAATATGTTTTTTAGCTTGTCCTTGCAAAGCTTACAACCAAGATTCTTAATGCACAAGAGAGAGGCCAATAGGTCCATGGATGAGGAACAATGAGGTCACTAATTTTCTTAGAGGATGAGCAACACTTTCAGGAGGGGGTATGATGGGCCTCTAAATTAGACATAAATTAAGGCACATGCCTCTCATTTAAAACATAAATTAAGGTATATGACCATCCTTTAGCACATTAAAACTCTCTTTTTCCATTAGATAATTGATTTTTAACTTTAACATATTCATTAGGAAGGTTTATGAATAATTGAATATTTGTGCCTAATATTTTTTTTTGTGGAATATTATGAGAATATTGGGTAGATTATCAAGAGTTGAAGGAGGAGATAATTTAGGGAGTTGTTCCCTACTACTTGAGGATAAATAATAAATAATAAGTGAACAAGATATTATGAAATTATGGCACAAATTGTCGAACTTCAATAATTGAGAAAATCTAGGAATGTGTTCCACTAATCAAGGGAGCAGATCCACCAATCAAGGGAGCAGATCCACTAATCAAGGGATTTCGATGGGGAAAGATTTCTCCATCCATGGGGAATGATTCTTAATCATCTCTTGTAAGTACCAAGTCGAATTTTCCTCTAGGGAATGATTGAGAAAATCGAGGAATGTGCTCCCTACCATTTAATGCAAATTCCTAGTATTGGGGACTAGATCCACTAATCAAGGGATTTTGGTGGGGAAAGATTCCTCCATTCATGGGGAATGATTCATAATAATTTTTAATAAGTACCAAGTCAATTTTTAATTTAGGGATAGATTTTCATTAGTGTTATTATGGAGAGAGTTTGTATTCTTGCAACTCCATTGTATATTCTTGCAGAGATGTAATCATATTGATGGAATAATGAAGATTGGTTTCATTTTCAGCTTCTAAATATTTTTCTCCTCCATAGGTCTATGATTTTCCTTAGGTTTGGCCATTCTAGGAATCTTAGAGCCCTTTCGTATCATTTTATTTCCTTCTTTTCATTGCTTATTCACATCCATCTCTAGTTTTTATGTCTTTCTATTTCTACACTCAGGATTAATAATTTATTATTGTAGGATTGAGTTAAATGGTTGATGTAAGTTATTTTGAAGCATAAAAATCATTATTTAATCCTTGGAATCGTGTTGGAAGTTCATAATAATCATTGAGTTTCTTGGATTAGTCTTCTCATTCCCAAATCTAGATTGCTAGACCTCCTTTTTATCAAAGAACGGTAAATTTCTAATATTCTTTAGAGCATGCTAATGAGATTCAATCAAATTCATTCCACTTGCATTAGATCACAAAAAAATTCTAGTTCATAAAAAAAATTACCCCATTTCTGTATTAGGATTTTTTTAGATTTACTAGCTCACTAGTTCTCAAATTTCTAGATTTTCGACTAGTAATGCTTCTTTTTTTTTTGCATGGGTTAACATAGGTGTTTTTGAGTGATACAAATTGAAATAGGGACCTAATAAATCCTAGGTTGAAAAAAAAAAAAATCCCATCCAATCTGGATATGATTTTCTTGGTCGTTAAACCCTCGCCAATTTCACCATTTCATAAGGAAACTTCTCCAAGATGTTTGAGCAAATCCATCCATCTCCCAACTTTGGTTTTGAGTTCTAAGTGATCCTAGGAATTTTCCCACTCCATTCCACTCATCACACACCTTTCCTAGGCCTCACATCACCTCCAACACCTCACATTTTTCTCTCGGTTGTATCCTATAGGTTCATTGTAATTCTTACAGGATCATCGTGTAGGTTTCTAGTATATCCTATAGGTTTTCCTGAAACGGCTTGTTTTGAGCCCAAATTGAGGGAAAACCTCTAGGAAGTCATCAAAAGCCTCCCAGATAAGGACACATTGTATGCCACACATATAGTGCTGACACCTCTTAAGTTTATACCAACCTTGGGTTGATAATTAAAGAGAGTAGTCTTGGGAATTGCACCATTCTTGTTGTAATAACAAGGATAGTCAATGAATTACACTAAATAGGTTGATTTCTTAAGTGGTTAATAATTCAAAAACAAGTCACACCCTCGCTTGTGATGAGAGAACAAGATATATAAAGTTAAAGTTATCGTCCAAAGAGATAGCTTGTACATTGTTATGGGTTGGAAGATTCACATGCGCTAGTCCTTAAAGACCATACGATAATGGATCATGATTGATTACTTCTAACAAGTAGCAACCATCTAGGGTTCAAACACTATAGTTCCCTCATTCTCTAGTCGTCATCTTCTAAGGATAGCGTAAGCGAAAAGGTTTTCAAATATGGATTTAAGGATTCCAAATTCACATAAGCTATGTTGAAACCTTCAAAAAATGTAATTGATTCTCCTGTTGGGTGTTGAAGATTACAATAGTCACTTGAAGCATATATTTCTTCTTTAATAATGAGCTCAAGTTGTACTTGTATATTTATCTTCGACCCAACCTCTTTTCTCAACCAGATTTCCAAGGACAACAAAGGGAGCCTCCGTGACCAACCCCATCATTTCCATTGTAGGATTTGATCTAATGTAAATATGGAAAGGTATGTTCTTGACTAGAGGATCCTGCTAGTCTTTTAATCTCCTGAATTCCGTGATTTCTCATATCTAGCCCCCCACATTGAGAAGGAGAGTAGATTCTGAGCCTCAGTGCTAGTGGATGCAATGTAACCCATTATAGAAGGAAATTTTATCAACAATTAAACACACTGACTCAGCCCTCAACTTTGCTTGCAACAACCATAGGAAATCTTCTCATCCTCACCAAAAGACTCAAGAAAATCAGCATATAACAGGGATGAAAAACAACATTGCACCACTCCATCAACTCCTCATAACACTTATACTCATCCTAGCCACTCAAACCACATATGTTAGCCCCTTACTACATCACAAACTGAGTCTACACAAAGATATCGATCTCTGCACTATTCCCTACTTGACTTCACTTTATAGTGAAGAGGAGATAATTCCTCCATTATCTCAACCCTCACGCTGATATCTTCTATGTGTGTTTGATCTTCAAATGCACACATGAACTTTGGAGCATATCAATATGAAGTGATCAATTGGTTCTTTGCGGGTCTTCAACTCCAAAATTTCCATAATTCCATAAAATAGACAATGGTCCCATTGATACTTCACTAGGCGTTGAGAGCTAATTTTATATGAAGGTCAAGGCATGTTAGATATGCAAAATCATTTCAATAAGGATAAGCATTAAGCTTTATCCACTAACTGCATTGTCTCTCAACAAACAAATACACACTGCCCCTCATTTCCAAAATTACCCATAGCGTAATACAGTGTTAGTATTCAATAAATTGTTTTTCCAAATTAGAATCTTTTCGTTGAATTGAGGCTTCTGTGATCCATATCAATTTTATGAGAGATTTTTCGGTGTAAATCACATGAAATTTCATTTGTCGACACGTTTCGAACCCACTAGTGTGGTTCATCATCAGGACGAGTAGTTGTTTCCCAGTCAAAGTTAGCCGTTAGATTATAGTTGTTGGATGTTCTGCTCTAAGTATTTAATATGCATTTTGGATCTAGTTCTTTAACTTGTCCTAATGATGAACCACACTGGTGGGTTCGAAATGCATTGAAAAATGAAATTTTATGTGATTTACGGCGAAAAATCTGTCATAAAATAGAATCTCTTCGCATAATAAACCTGAGGTTGTTAATTTCATTGACAGGCATTATCCAACTGAAAGATTTTATGGAGGCAACCGACAAGATAACCATTATCCCAAATGAATGAATAATTTTTTGGAAACTCACTCATTAATCTAATGTTTCTAGGTCAACAAATACGACAAACAAAAAAGTGGCATCAATAGTCGAGAAGGAGATCCTTTTTTTTCTGTTTTTCATCCACTCAATTGGGGAGGAATGAGAATTTTCCATCAATGATCGATGGAAATTAGTTCACCACGGGTTAAATGTAGAACGTGATAATTCTGAGTATCTACGATCGACAACTTTGGAGAAGTTATTAAATACTGTAAACATCATGTTTATAGTAACTCATCCATGGGAAATTTATTAAACTGATGTTTACAAGTAACCTGGTCTTGGGATTCAATTATTATTACCTTAATATTCACAATCGATTTTGTGGGTGGCTAATTATTGTTCGACACTACAATGTCGTGTATTTTCCACAACCTCCATTTTTTATTGTGATTCTTCAAGGTGCAACATCTAATTTTTTTTAAACGGAATCCAATCTTATTTACAAAGAATGTTTTATCCATTATAACCTTTTGAATTTCAAAATAAATAACCAATTTGCACGAAAATGATGTACCTCAAACAATTTAAGAAGTAGCATGTAGGTTATTGTCAGTAGTACTTACGTGCATGTAGAATTTTGTAGGTTGAGCTTCTTGTTAGAGTTCGAATGACTCTAAAAAATGATCAAAGGCGTCACTCTATGCACAATCAATAGGAAAAGAGTGCATGCATTATTATTTCTCTATATCGAGGAGATATGTTGCTAGCCCTCATCCATATATATGACCACAATCAACAACTTAAGAATGGAATATAATGTTCAACTTGCAAAGAAGGCTAACAAGCCAATAAAATGAACCCTGCTAGTTAAGGTACCTACCACGGGAAGTTGAATTTTTATCACATTTATTGTTAGAAGAAGATAAACATAATACTCAATTAAATTTTGCTCACTAAAAAAGCGTTAAGTTTATCCTCCCCATATTTTATCATATTCACCACCATTCATGTATTTCCCATCCCATATAAGATATCATTGAGTCTGAAATCTTCACCATGTGCATACTCCTTATAAAATTTTGACACTATCTTAATGGACTAATTTTGTTTTAAATTGACCCCCTCTATGGAGTCAGAAACACAATTAGTTATATGATTGTTAAGTAACCTAGGGGACATCACTCTTAAATCAAATATCTATTATTTCAAACAACCTTAGTCCTTTGATTTCAAGTAATCAATATACATATAGTATATACTATATTATATATGTTCCTATTACAAAATCCTCCTCAAAAAAATTGTTTCAAGGCTTGATTTCAACCTCAAGGGATTCTATAATATTGTTCTCCTAGCAATTTATAATTGAACCCTTGATTAGGACCTATAACTACTTCGTATCTTGCAGAAGTGTGGTGACCCTTAGGCCACAATATTTGAAATTAGTGCTCTCATACCATTTGTAACATACCCCATGAGCCTAATCTGAGAATTACCTACTAGGCTCCCATTGCTTAAATTTTTCTTCAGTTAAAGTTAAGATTCTATCAATTGTCACAAGTATTACATGAACAAATCCTTATAATACCCTATAACCATATTCTTGAAATTCTGACAACATTAAATAAAGGAGCCATACCCCTTCGGTACCACACTACAACTCCTCTAAGGCTTTGCTAGATTCATGTTGTGGAATCTTAGGTTCAATAAATAGAACATTGATACAAGTGTTGAAAATAATACTGAGATGGGGGGGGGGTGAGTAAGTATTATCTAGTTCTTTTACCAAATCTTCCTTATGTATACTTTGAATTCTTTTTGCATATCAGTACCATAAAGTAATGAGCATGAAGAAGAAAAAAAAACAGACAGTCACATCAAGGAACACCAGATATAAGGTGGAAACCTAATGTGGGTGAAAACCACCTGCTGCAATATGTCTCTATCTTCTTTCAAATTAGAAACTCCTTTTACAATGGTCTTGTACTAGTACAGTCCTTTACTAGTATGCAAGCTGCAACCTGCAGAGAGCTACAACTTTCTCTCGTTTTCGAGTCTCTCCTGGAAGGCAGCTACAACCCCCTACTTCTTTTAAGGACCACTTTTCATAAATTTTCAAACTGGATCCATATACATCAAATGATCATCATGTAAATTACACATTCAGCTGTAGTAACCAGATCAACAATAACAGAACTGAACCCAGAACACCTTATCAACAGAAAAATTCAGTCAACAGAAGATCTTAAGACAGATACACAGTTTTCCTTTCACTGGCCTGCATCGCTATGCACTTCACCCTCTGCTTCTCTGCGTATACCCGCAGAGCTCCTTCTGCTGCATTGCGTGGCCACGCACTGCTTCTTCTACTGCGCTGCGTACAGTACGCACTCAGATGCACTATCGCGCCATGTACTACCACATCAGTACGCACCCAGAAATTCTATCGCGCCGCATACTTTTATTGTGCGTACGCACCTGAACCACTGCTACTCTGCGCACCCATGCACTGCGCCTTCGTCGCCTCTGCGTACCCACGCACTCCGCCTTCGTCGCCTCTGCGTACCCACGCACTGCGCCCTCGTCGGCTCTGCGTACCCACGCACTGCGCCTTAGTTGCCTCTGCGTACCCACGCACTGCGCCTTTGTTGCCTCTGCGTACCCACGAACTCCGCCTTTGTCGCCCCTACGTACCCACACACTGCGCCTTTGTCATCCCTGCGTACCCCTGATTAGGGCCGAAATACAGTCAGATGCTCAGATCTGATCTTCCGCTCGAGAGATCACCCTTCACACATTCGCTTTCAACTTCTCTTTTATAGATCAAGCTTTTTAAACCGAGAACCCAATATTTCAGATCTTAAGATATTCAATTGTCAAAAGATGCTCAAGCCAAATGATCTCCTTTGCTTTATATAGGCAAGCTCTTCCTTAAATCATGGATCAATACCACGGGCCAAAACCATAATAATACAATATCGTCACCTAAATACCAAGGGTTAGACATAAGAAACCCCACGTGTGCGCGCTTTTCTGCCTTGAAGAGTGTGCACTGGGGGTATGCACCTCCTGAACGGTTGACCTGCGTGTCTGGCCGCAGTCCCTGCACGGCGTACCTGTGGGTACGCAACTTCTGAACTATTCTCCTGCGTACTCCTTAATTTTCATCATATTGAGAGCCTTTTCCATGGGTGTTGCCATCAAGTACAACATCTGTAACATATAACCTCATCAGAAACATAATGCCAACAATCTCCCCCTTTGGACTTGATGGCAACCTCAAAAATTTCAGCGACATTCTCCCCCTTTGTCATCAAGGGCAAAGGGTTATGCTCCCCCTAAGAACATGCTCCCCCTGAATATGAACCAGATCTGTAAAGAAGAACCATAATCCATCAAACACCATAAATGACCATGAAAGAGATAGAGACATATTGCAGCAATATTCAGACTAGCATCCATGATCTCTTTTCTGTAAGTCCTCCATAATGCCAACAATGCATTATGTGCCCCCCCTGAACCTGTGCCATTCGAGCTTCAACCAATCCGCAAACCAACAAATGTATGCATATACCCCAAATGAACCTTGCGTACAACCATCAAAAGAGATTCAACAAGATGATGCATTAACAAACCCCAGCTTTTTCCTGAGGTACTCAAAGGTCTCCCTGGGCAATGGTTTGGTGAGAATATCAGCAACTTGTTCCTTAGAAGGAACATACTCCAACTTGACCTTTTGTTCAAGGACTTGTTCCCGGAGAAAATGATATTTGATCGGTATATGCTTTGTCTTCGAATGCATGACTGGATTCTTTGAAATGCTGATTGCACTTGTGTTATCACATAAGATGGAGACAGGTGGAGTACAATCGATTTGAAAATCCTGCAAGGTCTGCATCATCCAAAGGAGTTGAGTGCAGTAAGATGCAGCAGCAACATATTCTGCTTCAGCTGTAGATAAGGCAATCGAACTCTGTTTCTTGCTGAACCAAGATACTAATCTGGAACCCATAAAGAACGCACCACCACTTGTGCTCTTCCTGTCATCCACGCTTCCGGCCCAATCTGCATCTGTATAAGCATGAAGTGTGAGATCTGTATCGCTAGGATACCATAAGCCATAGTTTTGAGTTCCTCGAAGGTATTTAAAGATTCTCTTTACTGCCTGAAGATGAGTCTCCTTTGGATTTTCCTGAAATCTTCCAACTATTCCCACTGCATGCATGATGTCCGGTCGAGTACCTGTCAAATAAGGTAGACTGCCAATCATAGATCTATAGGTTGGTTGATGTACTGCTGCAGATTCATCATTTGCACTGAGGCTACATCCTGTGACCATGGGTGTACATACTGGTTTTGCATCTTCCATGCCATATTTCTTCAAGATCTGTTTGAGATACTTGGTTTGAGATAAAAAGATTCCTCTTCCTTTTGTTGGATTTGCAAACCAAGGAAATATGTCAGTTCTCCCAGCAAGGACATTTCAAATTCTTTCTGCATGACCAAGGCAAAGCTTTGACTCATCTCTTCTTCATTGCTGCCAAAAATAATGTCATCTACATACACAACAAGTATTAGCAATTTGTCATTTTCAACTTTTATATAAAGATTTCTATCTGCTGATCCTTTTGAAAAACCTTGTTGATGAAGATATTTATCCAAACGATAGTACCAAGCCCTTGGAGCTTGTTTGAGCCCATAGAGAGCCCTTTTCAATCTGCATACAAGATTTGGATCATTTCCAAGAATGAACCCATCTGGCTGTTTAATTTATACTTCTTCTTCCAAGTCTCCATTCAGAAAGGCTGATTTCACATCCATTTGAAATACTTTGAAGTTTTGAAAACTTGAGAGAGCAAGGAACATTCGGATGGCCTCAAGTCTTGCAACAGGAGCAAAGGTTTCTTCAAAGTCTATTCCTTCTTGCTGCGCATACCCTTTACAAACAAGTCTGGCCTTGTTTCTAATTACTTCTCCATTTTCATTCAATTTATTTTTGAAGACCCATTTTGTTCCGATAACATTCTTATCCTTTGGTCTAGGAACCAGTTCCCAAGTGTTGTTCCTTTCGATTTGCTCAAGTTCTTCATTCATTGCTTTTATCCAACATTCATCTTTGCATGCTTATTTCACATTTTGTGGTTCAGTAGAGGAGAGTAATGCCAAATAGCTTGAGGCTTCTGCAACTGTTCTTCTTGTTTGTACACCTGCTTCTTTCTGCCCCATAATCTGAGATTCTGGATGATTCTTCTGAACATATCTGGATGGAGTCTTTTCTTCTATTCTTGTCTGCTCCTCTGGTTCTTCTTGAGGTTCTTCATCATTCTGTTGTTGAGGGTAGCCTTCATCTTCTTCGATGTCTTCATGATGTACTTGTCTAGGGATGTATCCCTTCTCATCAACCACTACATCAATGCTTTCAACAACTCTGCCAAGTCTTTTATTGTAGCACTAGTATGCTTTGCTATGTGGAGAGTAACCAAGAAGAATGCATTCATCTGCTCTAGGTTCAAGTTTGCCAAGCTGCTCATCAGTATTCTTAATATAGCATTTGCTCCCAAAGATTTTGAATTGCTTTACCGAAGGAGTCTTACCATTCCAGAACTCATGAGGAGTTTGAGTGTTGTTCACCCGGACATTTGTTTTGTTGAGAATAACCACCGCAACATGAGCAGCTTCACCCCAGAAAGTTGCAGGAGTTCATGACTCATCAAGCATAACACGAGCCATTTGTTGGACTTTTCTGTTCATTCTTTCCACCACTCCATTTTGTTGAGGAGTTCTAGCTGTAGAGAATTCTCTTCTTATCCCATGTTCTTCATAGAAATCGAAAAATTCATTTGAGGTAAACTCCCCACCTCTTTCGGATCTGAGGCACTTAATTTTGTGACCCGATTCATTTTCAGCCAAGGCTTTGAAGGCTTTGAATTTTTCGAATGCTTCATCTTTGTGCTTCATAAGTCCTAACCATACAAACCTGGAGAAATCGTCAATGAATAATATCAAGTATTCTTCTCCTCGAGGTGTTCTTTTTCTGAAAGGACCGCATGTATCTGTATGTACTAGCTCAAGAGGCATGCTAGCTGATCCTTCCTTCTCTGGAAAGTTAGTTCTGGTTTGTTTTCAAAACTGACATGATTTGCATATGGTGTTGTCAGGAATTTTGATATCTGGAAGATCGCGAACTGCCTGATATTTGCATGCTT
>APFE030897082.1:0-10365 GCA_000404065.3 Pinus taeda | reverse complement strand
CACTTGTTGGAATTAATAGATCAGGTATAATAAATGATATAAGGACAGAGTAATTAATAAAATATTTATAAATAAGTTAATTTAGTAAAAATCATTTTATTCAAATGATGCACAATTGTACACATTCCACATAACCAATAACCAATAAGGAATGTAGGAATGTCATATGTTTTGACAAGTCTCCAACAACACACTACTATTGTCATTACTTTTTACATTCTTATATTCAATGTGGGTAGTTCAGGTGTAATAAACCAAGAAGCCATACCACATTGTGACTATGAGTCATCTTATTTGGTATTTTAATAAGTAAATTTAAGTCACTATTTGTAATATAATTATTTTCATGATTTCATAAAAAGTATTTAGCAAAACAAACTATTTTTTTTGTATTACTAACTTTTATTCTTTTCTTAAATTCATACAGATAAACAAGTTTTAGTTTTCCCGGGTATGTCGCTTGGGACACTGGACTAGTGACAATCCATAGTTTTTTTAGCAACCAAAAATTAAGAGAAACTAGGACCATCAAAAATACATAGATTTTGTCTTGAAATACATTACAATCTACTTTAAATTTAAACTAGAAAACTAAAAACTAGCATAATGAACATAGAAAATGAAATAAACAAGAATTATCATAAAATATCAGGAGAGTTGGATTCTTCTATATAAATTGGCTCTTTGTAGGCCTAAATGAGATTTGATGTGTTCCAACCAATAATCAAATTGTCTTCCAACCCAACGTTTTCCTAGCGAGCCTATGAATATATCCCTACAAGGATCATTAAGATCACCAACATTGTGTAAGTGCAAGACAGGAACAAGTGAGAAATGTTTTCATTTGAATATTTACATAGAGAACAATGACTAGGACCCATCCACCCCTAATCCAAACAATTGTCAGAGGTGAGAAGATTAGTATTGAGTGCAAGCCACAATGTGATCCTGATATTTAAAGGAACATTGAATTTCCATAATGTGCTCCACCACTAAAGTGGTTCAATAAGAAATTCGGATTCGAGAAAAATTGAGTATCCTAATTTGGTTGAATAGTGACTAGTAGATGGTTTCTTTGACCAACAAATCTCATGCTCGATTTATTCCTTCATCCTTATAAAATCTTGAACATGTAAGTTTGTGTATTGATCGCATTCTTTAGCTTTCAACCCCTCTAAATCCAACTCAGTTGATGATTTCCAGCCTACCCTGCCACTAACTTGTCGTATTTGAGATTTTGTGTCAACAAGGTAGTAAATACCAAACCTTTGGAGAGTGTTCAAAAGTGCATCAAACAAAAGAAACCATCTCCATGGACCTTTCCCCACTTTTATATTCTGATTGTTTCCAGGTCACCATACATTCTAATTTCCAACTAAGGGAAAATAAACCACCAAGGCCTTCCAGACAATAGAATCTTTCTTATATTTATTTGGCCTTCTAAACCAATCTACAAAGGACTCGCTCAAGAGATGTAACATCCCCCGGTAACCTCGTAGGAAAATGCATGGAGTTAGGAAAATTTTACAGCATTTATCAATGTGTGACTTTCTAAATTACTTTCCATATTCCTTCAATGACCATTAGATAAACCATCATCATTACATAGAGTAATCTTTAGTAAATGAATAGTAAGTTACACAACCATTAATTCCCATTGTTGTGACATATTAACTTAAACTTCATGATGTAACCTTGCATCAATTCCATGATTATTTTTACTCGGTTAGTTAATCAGATTCTTGATAATAAAAATGTCACATCATGCAAGGAATCAACATCATAAAAATGGCACAACAAGCAATCACATTATTAGACACCAATATACCATGAAACCTCATAGGGTGAAAACCAACAAACGTTTAATTTTATTATTAAACGCTCGTGAGAGTGTTCACCCATCACTCAATGGTTGTAAGGGAGTCCATCCCTTAACCATTGTCATAAAATTTTACATAGAAATAATTATTAAAAACAGCATGTCCAGCTAGAAGTTATTACAATCATCATGATACCATTTACCCACAAATCCTCAAACTAGTTGTTCCCATTAGTAGATCATCCTACAGCTGACATTCCTCAATTTGATTTGACCATCAGTTGCTTACCTGCCACAATGTTAAGCATAATCTAGCCTTTGCATAAGACACCATTCTTTCATGCCATTGCTATTATTAGCGAACTTTGATATCATGATTAGATAATCATCCAATAATCAATATTTATCAGTGTTGCTTCAACATTTATTCATGTGCATACATGAAATGTAAACAAAACATTGCGACATGCTTCCTTTAACAATCACTACACATGCATTAATCATAAGCATATAGCTATTATAGCATGTCTATAAATATATACCACATTAACTAATATTCCCCTCGCACAATCACACCTTCCTTTCCAAGAGTAAAATCACTGCAACTGTCTTTATTCTTTTAAAGGAAACTAGAACATTATCTATGGTTTTTCATGTGAATACATAAACTTTTCACAATAGTTGTTATTCCTGCATGTGGACACATAACATTTTCTCAAAAGGAGGCTACCAACCTCTTGTATGCAAATGCATAATCTTTTCAAAAGAACGCTAACATAATCTTATATGTAATTTCCTAATTTTTCGAGAGGATAGCTAACGTAATCTTGCATGCAAATTCTTAATATTTCTAAAGGAAAGCTAACATAATAGATATTGTTATTGTGCATGCAAATATATAATTTTATAGGTATTACTTTTGCCGCATGCAAATATGTAAAAGGAAGCTAACACAATGGACAATGTGCATATGCATGCAAATGTGTGTTCTTTCCAGCAACATCTTTTCCAAATGAGAGTTATTCACAATAATTATTGTAAATGAAAATACATGCTCTATTCCAAGTAAAGCTAACATGATAATTATTATTTCTTGTGTGCAGATGCATGTACTTTTTTTTGCAAACTTGGTAGTACTTTCTCTATTTATATTAGCTAACCATAATCAAGTTTTTCAAATAGTAACAGATGGCCTCAACCTACTCGTAGGAAACCAGGTTGGCCACCTATCAACGTTAAAATTTGTCCAAAATTTAAATAAGTCTTTTTCTATCCTCCCTACAACATTATCTATTTTGTCTATATTGAATATCAACTTTGAAAAGTAAAAGCTACTCAGCATAAAAACAAAAAAATTATCTGGATCTTTGTTTTACTCCTCGTCCGAGGACTCCACGAGGGCTGGGGCTTTAGCACTAGATCCCGACATCTCACTTCTCCTCATGTCCTGCAGACTTTTCTCAACCCTACTCAGTGCTAGGTTGTTTCAATATGTTTGAATATGAATTGTTGCTATCTCTCTGAGGAGATCTGCTCTGTTGGGTTCCTTCACTTTGGTTTCCTCCCGTGCCTCCTGTCCTTTGTTTACTACCTGTTCTTTGTTGAGAGTCATGGCTCGGGCCACTACATTCTTCATGACCCAATATTGCTAGATCATTTGTTTGAATAGAGTGTGACAGTCGTGGGTGTTCCTCGAGTCTTGTACCATGTCTTCCCATTCTTCTGTGGGAATATCTTGGTTGGTAATATTGTCATTTAGTTCTCGCTCCCAACCCACTATTTGCACTCTGACCTCGGGTGGATTCCCTGCCATGTACGCATCGATAAGGGTCTTCATATGCTCTTGTCCCATCTTTCTCCCTCTCTTGCATTGTTCTCTGCTGGAGGTTCCCACCCCCCGATGGTCCTTTTCCCTGCTTTGCCTGCACCTTTGTTGCTCTTCTTAGCCACTTCTTTTCCATCTCTCCCCATTCTTGTGTTGTCTTAGTTGTCTTATTCTTCGACCAATTTGCTTTCCTTTTTGTGCCTTGCCTTCACACTATACTGGACTCGAATTATGATTAAACCTAAGACAATACCATAAGAAGTATCAGTAGTTTGAAGGTATACTTCCCATTCTGTTTTATATTTAAGTGTTTTGTGTTTGGTCTCTCGCTCAAGTCCTGGCAGCTTGAGTTTGCTTTTCATTTCCCTCATATTTCCCCCTGACAGCTCTAAGGTTAGCTTTTTGCAGCCTCTCAATTCTTCTTCTCTCGTAATCATCTCTCCCCATCTACCCTCACTAGGATATTTTTCCTTAGAAGACCTACCAGGGAGTCTACAAAGGGAGACCATGTCCCTATTCTGAACTGCACAAGGTTTTTTCATTCCATTCTCGCACCTCTCAATAGTATTCTCTCTAATTGAGCCCCTGGTTATCCTCTTAGTTTCACTCTGGATATTCATGTTAGGTTTCTCAACGGCCCAAATGTCCCTTGTCTTAGCTAATGAGGCCTCTAGGATAGTTTCCTCTCTAAACCAACAACCCAAATTATCCCCTTCGTGCCTCAGGAGCCACCTAGACGGAGTTATCTTCCTTCGGCCTTCTCCCTTACCAAGTTCTCTCTTCTCTCCCTGGCCTCCCTCCTTCCCTCTTTGCACTTTCTCCAGGGGTTTTTCTTTATCATTTGCTTCTCTCTCCCTTTCATCCTCATTCCTGACCCAGATAGTGTTCCAAGATACCCTGGTTTCGACTCCTTCTAAGCCCAGACTTTCCCAGGTCTCTTTCCCTAGTACCATTGAATTTGGCATTACTATAATTCTAATGGTAAGGATATGGAAGAATACATATCTTCGACCTGAGTTGACGCAGCTGCATCCACCGACCTGCATCCTCTTCCTGCGTCCACAACCTTTCTCTGCTCTTACTCTCGTTGTCTCTTTCTGCATGTAACTATATTCTTTCTCTCTCCCCTTTTGTTTTACCTCGCTGTCCCTACTTCCTTTTGTCACACCTACCACCTGTCCTCTTAATTTTCCCGTCACCCTTTTCCTCATTCCTACTCCTCAGAATGATGGCCCTCCGTCCCTTCCAGCTCTGACCCTCATTAACTCCCTCATTCATCTGGCTGCTCCTACAGTGGGTTCTTCTCTATATTCCTACAACTTGTTGGTATCACTCTATCTGCTCTCTCGTTGGCTCCCATACCTTCCTCTCTATCTTCCCTTCGCAACTCCACCTGTCTTCTTTCGGTGCTTTCTCCCTCCCTGCCCTGTCCTCCCACCAGCCCTTCCTGTTGTCCTCTTCCTCCGCATCCCGATGTGTTCTTTGTCCTTGCGTTCGAGAGGATGGTCCCTGAAGTCTCCACTTCCCATCATCGTTGGCCCACATCCTCTTCTCTGTCACATCCCGATCGAAGGGTGCAAATGCATGTACTTATCCAAAGAAAAGTTGACATATTTATTGCATGCATTTACATATTTCTTTCAAAAAGCCTAACACAACAATTATATTCTCCTCTACATGCAATATATATATATATCTTTCTTTCAAGGTATCTATCATAATATATTATTCTTTTCATGCAAGATCAATATAAATAACTGAGCACAAAACAAGACATTTTTTGTCAAGAACACTAACACATTAGTTATCTATATACGTACCTAAAAAACTAACATCATGGCTATTGTTTTGTGCACCTATACAGATATTCTTTTTCAAAATAAATCATAATATTTGTTCTTTCCATGCATGCAATAACACATATTTCTTTCTTAAGAAATCTACCCCAAATATTTGTTTTGTCCATGCCTAAAAAATTACAAATTTACTATAGTCTTTTCAGGACAACAACATGGGTCACATGGATTCATGGTTTATTTTCAAGAAATTACTTTAGTTAACTTTTCTTTGTCGCAACCCAGGAAAATCCTTTCAAGAACCCATGCAATCCACTCAAGAATTAACCTCTTTAACTTATCTTCATTTTTCAAGAGCTCATGTAAATCTTTTGAAAATTATTCTCGATATTTTGTCTTCATTTTTCAATAACTCATGTAAATCTTTTACAAGATTAGTCCCATTAAATTATCTTTGTTTTCCAATAATTCATGCAATATTTTCAAGAAATCAAACTTCTATATGCCTGGCAATTATTTTTGCATGCACACATATACTTCTTTGCATGGTAGTTATTTTTCGTGCATGCAACCATATGCTTCTTTGCATAGTAGCTATTTTATTGCATGCAAACATTTACTTCTTTTCTAAAAGAAATCTAGCATAATATAATAATCTTATGCATATGCAATTCCTTTTATAAGAGAAATCTAATATAATAGATATTGATCTCACGCATATGCAAATTCTTCTAAGAAATTGATGCATAGATAACTTATCTTTTAAATGTTTGGGATCCCTCAACCCAACAAGACTCTTGACAGGTATTCTATGTCAAATCGATAATTTCGACCACAGTACTATAGGAAACCATGGAGAGTTAAGAGATGAAGCAATCCCACACTAAGTTCCCCATAGGACCGACTTCCATTCAATAATTTTTGTACATATAATTATTCAAAAATACTCATTCCTCTCTCTTGGCCTAATTCTGCATGCATTTGGCCATTAATTCTCATTGCCCGTAGGCTTACAATAAGTAGAATTAAGAAAATTCAGTAGATTTTCTAGATCCTAAAAGCACTCCATAAATCATCCATAAATCACTCCATAAATCATATTTTTCTAATATCTAAAATCACTCAATAAATAATCCATAAATCACTCCATAAATCATATTTTTCTAAATTCTAAAATCACTCAATAAATCATCCCTATAATCTCTTATGGTAGATTTGTTTTTGCCTTATGACAAAATATCACATATCCGTAGCTTTTCTAAAACTATGTCTTATTAGTTATAAAACTCATAAAATATACCAACTTACAAAATAATATTTTCTTTACATAGAAGAATATAAATTATTCTCAATGTAAGAATTAAGACTTAATTCTTGTTATATTCTTGTAATTAAGAAGTAGAAGAATATTCTTATTGTAATATCAATATAAGAATTAATAATATTTAATTATTCAACAACACTCATTTTACAAGAGTTTTTTTGGTAGTTTATACTAGGGATATTACAAGAGGTATTTATCCTTCATAATTTGACCCCATAGGGAGTTATTTTATGTAAGCCTCCAGAAGATTTGTCCTGCTAGTGATTTGTTGAAAATAAATATATTTTTCAATCCCTATCTCCCTAGAATTTTAGGTGATGCCACCTTTTCCCATTTGACTAAACAGATCCCACTAGATTGGTGATTTCCAACCCAAAGAAACCTAAAAATGAATTTCCTTATTTTGCAAAGGACACCCTTGGGAATTCTAGCTATTGACATCTAGTAAACTATAATACTTTCACTAACTATCTTTAGAAGTGTTAGTTTGCCCCCATGAGACAACAATACATTTACCTAAAGAGAAATTTGACCTTCAACTTTGTTGAACAGTTAGATCCAATCTTGATGCTTGTTGTTGTTAGGCTTTAGATGGAACCATGAGTATTTAAAACCTTCATCAAGACATTTCAGCTAAAAAGAAAATAAAGTATTGAACGGGAAAATGTAAGCTTCTTGTAAATAATGGGAGATTAAACGTGATTTATTGACATTTATGACCATACCAATTTCTTTACAAAATAGGTCTAATGGATATTTTGGATTTAAGGGGTCATTTTGAGAACCCAGAATGAAGCAAAGAATACCATCTACAAAAAGTAGATGGGATAGGAAATGTTGACCGAAAATAGGAATCCCCCCTTAAAACACCCATAGACTGCACCTCCATGAATTATTTGGAAAGTTCTTTTACTACCAAATGAAGAGGTATGGATAAAGAGGTATTGTTAAGGTCTTGATTCTTTTCTTCAATTTTTGTACCCTCTTCTTAAGTTCTTGATTTTCTTTTTTCAATCTAATGTTTTCTTCTAGAGCATCCACAAGTTTTGCTTTAAGGTCTACTCCAACTTCCACTTCAAAGTTTTCTTCATCTTCATAGTCTTTTATGCTCTTGGTGCCTTCATCTACCTCCTTTGAATCTTGATCATTTTCTTGTTCAACATATTCTGGTTTTTGCTCAACTATCACAAGGGTAGATTCTTCTACATAATCCTTTTGCAGCTTTTCCCAAAGGCTTTTAGCTGGATAACATTGAATGACCTACTACAGAATTTGATAGGCAACTCAAGATTGCTTTAATAGCTTTTGCATTGTATTATTTTAACTCATTTGGAGGTGTATCTCTAGTAACAACTGATTCCCATACTTCACAGCTAAGAGCCATAAAAAAAATTGCATTTTCGAGCTCCATGATACATAGTTTATTTCATCAAACAAGGGAGCTTTGCCAACCTGAATGACTTATGATTTCATGATTGATAAGGAGATATCTTCAAAAGGTTTGGTTCCTTTCCTTCTTGACTTTTCCATTTGTGTTCGTAGGATCTACCTTCCAGATGTTAGGTTGTGCTTGAAGGCATTGGCTATGATACCAATTGTTGGAAATACTGAGGGGGGGTGAATCAATATTTTTTTACCATTGTTAAATTATGCCAATTAAGATCTCTTCATTAAACTAGAGCACAAGATGCACAACAAAATAAATAATTTTATTAGTGAAAATGATGAGGACTTCAATTCTCTTACAAAAAATCAAGCTCCACCCCATACACTAAAACTATAACTCTTTCAAGGCTCCAACCTTGATCTCAATGAGGCTCCAACCTCTTATGAGGACTCCAATCCTCAAAAACCAATCCAATCTCTGACCTAGTTTCTTATAAGGCTCCAACCTTGTATGAGGACTCTAATCCTATATGAATCTAACCCTCTTTATTTGCTTAAATCCTTTAAGGTGGCTTCAATATTGCTTCAAGTCTTCCAAAATCTTCTTCAACAAGACTTGAAAGATGTATTCAACAATAATTCAACAATGCTTCAAGGATGTCTCTAATACTACTCCAAAAATGTTTCACATTCTGCTCCAAGATCTACTTCAACAAATGTTTCTAGAACTGCTACAAATTACCTCAAAGATACTGTAAAATATGGTTCAATTCAAGGTCAACTCCAACAAGGCTTCAAGATCACTGAAAGTGTCTCCAAGGCTCTTCATGTCTGCACAAGGAATACTTTAAATGTCTTCAATGACTACTACAATAACAACTCCAAATGTGTATTAGCTAATCAAAACATCAAACTTGAGTGTTTCACTAGGCTTTATGACACACACTCCAAGATCTAAAGCTTCCCCAACAAGTATGCTTCAATCCACCCAATTTTGTTCACAAAGTTGTGTAATAACTTCTCCAAGTGAGTCAAGAAACGTCCTTAAAATCTGCCTCTGAATTTACATGGTCTGTCAGAGATACACTACAAAGATCATATCTCTAAGAGAGAAAAAAGTGTCCTTTGTCTCAACCTTAAAATGTGCGCTATATCATAGAACCTTTATATTGCTCCACATGGAAATATATCTTAGAGTTTGGACAATCTTTTGACTTTCATATTGTTCCTCGAAGAAATGAGCTTAGAGTTTAGCATTAGTCCATAGAGGGATTAATATTATACTTTCATATTGTTCCTTGGAGAGATGAATATCACATATGCACTCTAAATTATAAAACCTTCACACTATATCACAAAGCAATTATGCCACAGATAAATGTCCAGGTATCAGCCTCCTTTTAATGCTAGAAAGAGTGAATATTACCTTTCTAATATTTTTCGTTATCTACTTTGAACTTTTGTTCCTTCCTCAGGTTCTAGTCCTTGTTCTTTTTTCCCGTGGAAAAAAGTCGCAATTTTATTCATATGAAAAAATTACATTTTGTAGATGATTATAACATATGCAGATAGTTGTTCCTGTAATGCCAGGAAACAAAAGATTTCAAATAAAAAAGAAAAAAATAAATTCCAACTAGCCTATACTTTTCTGCCCTTCTTCTTCTCCACTCTTCGCCAACCTCCAGAGTTAGGAGTCGGTGCAATAATAGCTAGCTGGATTTCCATTGTGTTCATTGGATGTTCTTTGTTAGATTCCGAGCCTTCAGATCCATGAGTTTGTTTGATGCCGGTTACTTTTAGTTGAGATTCTTGTTGCTGATTCAAATTGTGTGGCCCCAAATGAGTAACTAGGGCATTCTCTTCCTATGTATATTTATGTCCCATTTGTGTGTCAGGTTCTATCTGGTTCCCTGTAGGATCTGTGCTCATGTCCTCTTCTTCCAGCGGGTCGGTATGCTGCCACCCTTTGGGATTTTTTTGTTGTTTCTTATTCCTTTTGGGGTCCTTTCGAGCCAGTGGACAGGCATATTGGAGATGCACTGTTTGCATGCATCCGCGACATTTGAATGTTGTGTTCTCGTAGTCAAGTGGTTGTGTCCACAGAGAGTTATTGAAGTTCAATGTGATGTGATCAGGTAGCCCCTGACTCAGGTCCACTTCTACACATATTTTGGCAAATGTGAAAATTCCCCTGATAGTATGTCTTCATCATTTT
>APFE030897070.1:4669-21978 GCA_000404065.3 Pinus taeda | reverse complement strand
GTACACCTTTTCCTCAATCACACCATTAAGGAAATCAGTCTTCACATCCATCTGATGTAAGTTCTATTCAAATAAAGCAGCAAGAGAAATGATGGATCTAATGGAGGTGTACCTGGCAACTGGAGCAAAGGTCTCATTATAATCTTCTTCCTCTTTTTGGGAGAACCCTCTAGCCACAAATCATGCCTTGTATTTATCAATACTCCCATTTGCAGCATGCTTAATCTTGAATATCCACTTGGAAGTCACTATTGACTTCCCTTCTGGCCTTCGCACAATCTCCTAAACATCATTCTTCATGATCGATTGATATTTTTCATTCATGGCCTCCTTCTACACTCGTTGGCTAGCTACTTCTTCAAAGGCTCAGCATCAGTAAGTTTAGTCATGAGACCTGTTACGGCTTAAACTAGCAGGGGACCTAAGGGGAATCCCTAAAGGGCAAATGTCAGGCCAAGGGCAACAAATGGAGTCCTAGCCCACTGTCACCTCAGCTAAGGCTCCCTTCTATTTACGGACTTTCACCGATGGGAGGAAACTCGATATGTGTGGAGTCAATAATGAAGGATGAGTCAATGGATATGAGTGACTCAAATAACCCTTTCCCATAATTTGAAGGATGAAGATTGCTTGCTTTGCAAGCAAGATACTAGGTAATCTAGGGAAAGGAAGAGAGCATTTGAGGGTTAGGTTTATGGGATAAGACTTGTGAAGGAGTTTCCCAATCCCTAAAATCCTTGTTAGAATTGGTGTCCCGGATGGTTCTTGAAGAAAGGTCTTTCAAAGGAGTGGAACACACAGGGCCAAGTGGACGCAATCTAGGGTATAAGGAAGGAATGTAGCAACCAATGATATCGTTACCCTAGACAAGGTGGAGAGAGGATCAAATAAAATATAATTACTCAAAGATGTTGGTTTGACCCTAGGAAGTGCTAGCCATAGGGATGGCAGGGCAAGTTTCGGTCCCGGAGCTAGGGCTTGGCTTTTCTCTCAACTCCACCATCGGAATGTCTTCAAATTTGGAGTGCCAGAGGAAAGGCCAGCGCATGAGCCCCTAGGAGAACGAATTTTTTTAGTGGCTAGCTTGTCAAGAAATTGATGCCCTAGGAACCCCAATGTGGCTAGACTTGGGAGAAGGTGAAAGCATAAGAGTTTTGGTGACCACCCTTGGTAGATCAGTGCCTTAATCCTTGGGAGAATGGAAACTATGTTGATTATGTGTAAGATTTCTTGGTTCCCAGTCAAGGAGGCCTCAAAATTACTTCACAAACCCTCTAGTTCAAGTCAAAGCAATCATGCAGCTTTTATACTTCAAATGCACAAGAGGAATGGCTTATCAAGGTCAAATTTTAACCTTAGGATATTTTGCTCACACTACATGGCCCATACATGGACAGAACATTATAATAGAGAAAATTCCACAATATTAAGCAATGATTGCATGCAACAATTAGCCCTAAAACAACGAAAATCCCCATCCAGCATATATAACAAAAAGCAACAAGAATAACATCAAAATTGCGTACTTACATGCAGTAGAGTATATCCAACCATTCACAAATGACAAAAGAGAAGCTCCAAGAGAAGATACACCAACAACCATACATCAAAATTCATCCATAAAAGCTCCAATTCATCCTCCAGAAAAAACATGAAATTCTCTAAAGAAGAGAGAGATTCAATCCAAGTGATGATGAAAAATGAACTCATCTCACTATACACAACTTAGGAGTTCAAATTAGCCTCCTTGGCCTACATAGGCCCCAAAAATAAAATAATATTCTAATAATACAACTTTTGGTGACAAGCCCACCAAACTTGTTCATAAATGACAAAGTAAGCCTCTCAGGAGGTCAAATAATAATCTATGCATGTCGTAGGGCCCTCTAAGAGACCCAATAAGGTCCATGGGTGCCATAATGAAAAATACGACCCCCAAAAGTAGTGGACAAGGGGTTAGCCCCTTGTAATAACCTGTGGTGCTCCAAATGACATGTGGGGGCACACAAGTGTCCTCATGGGTCTCCAAACAAATCGAAGATGCATGTAGATCGCCTGCAAGGGCTAGGATGATGGTGTAGGTGATGCCACATCATTGTGCAAGTCTTGGATAATCTAAGTGTATGGTGTAGATTTGGGGCCAGTTGGGCATGATGGATTAGGTGCATCCTCCTCGCCCAATAAGTGAACCACGAGGAATCTTTGAACGGTTGTGGGGATCCATGGAGTGCAATCTGTTACTGTGGAGGCCCATGGCTCTCAACGCTCACCCTACATGTGCCAATGTAGCCCTCTGGAGGGTTAGGGCCCCGTATAGGGAGACGAAACCCAAGATGAAAACCATCTGCAATCTTGTATAAGATCCAATGCATCCCCTAGCCTTCCAATACAGCAAGTCATTAGAGAAATCTAGTAAATGAGCTTATCTAATCATGGACCACATGTGGGGACTTCATAATGGCTTGCCCTTCCATAATGGGCTTCAGGATGTGCCAATGTCTCCTAAACTTCAAATGGGGTTAACCAATAATCCTATTAGGTGGTTTCTACTTCTAAAGGAGATAATATAGTCAAGGTACATCCTTCGAAAGGTGGTGGCATGTGGTAAATAAGTGAATGAGGTAGGGAATCAAAAGGGGCAGCCATGGGTCACATGCTGGGATACAAGGGTAGCTAATAAGAGGGAAGCCCACACATGGGTTTATAATGTATAGGTGTGAGTACATGAGGTGCCCCGACCTTGATTTTTCCACCCTTCTTTATATTCCTTTGCCTTTTTTTATTTTCTTTGATTAACTGCTCGGGGCTCAAGGGTGAAGAGCACGATGTATAAAATATAGCAGTGAATACCCCGTTTTAAGGTGGGGCGATTCATTGCCCACCAGGGGTTGGGACAATCATGGGTTCCTATATGATGAAGGAGGCTCATAGAACCTAAGGAACCAGGGTGATGGCCATGATGATGGGGTAGAGCTCATGTATTGCCTTTTGCCTATGTGCTAAATGCATTTGTCCCAACCATCTTTTGCAATTTGTCGTACATTTTCCTGTTGAATGTGGCCATATATGCTCTTATCTTTTGTTTTAGTAGCATCAACCTACGGGCTTCATTCCAGGCCATGACCCAAGGTGTGGGCAAGGGGAAGGGGTGTGCTAACCCTATGTGGAACCAGTGGAGGAATGTGGACCCAGGTGGAAGAAATGATGAATGGGGTAATAATAAGTGGAAGAGGGTAATATAAGTGAATAAGGGAGCAGGACCACATAACCAAAATTGGGGTTTCCTATGAAATACCATCTCTAAAGCCAAATGGTCAGTAAAAGAGATCCCACAGGACTAGAATGCAAGGTTAATATCCAAAAGGGGTCTAGGGGACAAGGGCACAGACCTAACCCATTATTTCTGCCAAATCCCCCCATTAATCCATGCCAAGAAGTGTCCATGTTAAGCAAACTACAATACTCAATTACCAAATGGTAAAGCATACCTTTGGGTTCGGGAGGCCCACCTTTAAACATACGATCATGGCAAATGGGTGAGGGACCACATGGCTTGCTCAAGTGAGGGAGAAATGGCACAATGAACTAGATGGTGGCGGCAAGGAATTGTTGGTTGCCAGCTGAGAACCATCTTGGAGAAAGAAAAAAAATCTCCTAGGGATATCACCCACAAAATGGTGGGTAACAAGACCTGCATAGCTAGAAAACCTCTTAGGTTTCTTAGCTTCCCTGGATGTGCCATCAAGAGTTGCATGTCATTCTGCCTCTTCTAACATAGATCTAAGCCATGCTGGTCTTTTCTTGATCTCAGGAACAATAACTAGTTCTACTGGTTCGCAAGGCCCTTCTAGCTCTTTAGGAAATTCTATAGAACTCAAACTTTCTCCCTTCGAAGCTTCACGCTTTACTTCACAAGAGTCCATAAAGACTTCCTTAGACCTCCAATATGCAACCTTCTCATCGAAGGTGACATCTCAGATGGCCTTAATCCGTCGCTGCTCTGGAATATAAATTTTATAGGCCTTTGATGATTCACTATAACCAAAAAATATGCCTTTCTTTCTAGAAGGTTCCAACTTGTTCCTTTTGTCCTTAGGAACATGAATGTAGATCAGGAAACCAAAGATTCTCATATGCCCAACCTCTGGCTTTCGTCTAGAGAACGCTTCTTCAGGAGTCATACCTTCCAAAATTTAATGAGGACTTCTATTTTGAATCTATACAGTTGTCAGTGAACAATGGTAAATCTAGATCATGCATCATAGACTTGATAGGTTCTTCAATGGACCTGCTCTTTTGTTCTAGTACACCATTCTATTATGGATTATAGCGAATAACCAACTCCCTCTCAATCCCAGCTTCCTTGCAAAAGGCAACGAGCTCTTTCGAGGTGTATTCTCCTCCATTGTCAGATCTCAAAATCTTGATCTTATTACCTGTCAAGTTTTCTACTTCAGTTTTCGACTCTTGAATTGGTGAAAACTTCATCCTTGGTCTTCAAGAGATAGATCCACATCTTACGAGAGAAGTCATCAATGAACGTTACATGATACAATGAACCTCCAAGTGGTCTCACAAGCATCAAACCACATACATCAACATGAATCAAATCCAAAATTTCTTTAGACCTATTGTCACTACCTGGAAATGGTTTCTTGATGTTATTTCCAAGTGCACAGCCTTTACATACTCCATCATGCTCTATCTGCAATTCAGGAACTCCTGAAACTATTTGATTCAATTCAGGCAATGCTCTATAATGGAGATGACCATATCTTCAATGCCATAGCTCAATTGGATTTATTTCATCATGCACTAGGACTTGAATTGGTTGCCCCACAGCCTATATAGTCTCCCATCATAAATCCCAATAACCCTAGAATTAGCTACATTAGAGCCCTTGGACCATACAGGAAGTACTTTTCCATCCACAAAAGCTACTCTATCTCCTTGATCTTCTAAACACGAAATAGAGACTAGATTCTTTTTCAAACCTAGTACATATAGAACATCACTGAGATGCACATTATTACTAGATTCTAGATTTATGGGTGCCTTTCCAACTCCATTGACTGCATAGTTGTGGTTGTCTCCAAGCTCAACCCTTTGGAACAACCTCTTTTTCGTCATGCTAGAAAAATTCCACTCTCTCCGATCATATGCCTTGATGCGCCACTATCTACCAACCACATATCATCATCATCTGTAATGGAACCTGTTAGAATGGAAAATAAAAATAGATCCTTGTCACCTTTACCCTTCATTGGATGCTCATCTTCAACATCGATTGTGGAAACATGTTTTCCCTTTCTCTTTTTGTTGTTAGGCATCTCAAGATAATCTCTTTCAAAATGTCCAAATTTTTGACAACCATAACATTGAATCTTTGACATGTCCTTCTTCTTTTGGAAAGACTTCTTATGTTGAGAGCCAGACTTCTACTTTCCTTTGTTCTTGAAGCGAGTTGTAAATGCTTGAGAAGCTTCTTTCTTCTTGTCTCTTGACATAAGCCTTGATTCTTCTTGAGCACAAGATGTCCATAGTTGTTCAAATGAAGGAGCTTCCTTCCAACTTCTCATACCTAGTGCAAATGCATCCCATGATCTAAGTAGACCATTGAGTGTTGTAGTCACAAGTTCTTTATCAAGGACAGTTTCTCCAATTGCTTGAATTTGGTCTCCTATTTGTGATTTTTTTATGAAATAAGAAACCATGGTGTCATCATTCGTCATCCTCATATCACGAAGTTCACTCTTCAGACTCATGGCTTGACCAACATTCTTGATAGTGTACAAATTAATTAGGGCATCATACATTTCCTTGGAAGTATCATGCTTTGTAATGTAGGGGATTAGATGATCTCTAATGGAGTCTACTATAAGACTCATGGAAATCATGTCATCCTCCTTAAACTTCTCTTTCCCTACTGCATATGTTGGTTCCACAACCTTCCCTATTACAATGTCCAAAACCTTGTTCTTGGCAAGAATAAGATCAATTCTAACCTTCCAAGCTCTAAAGTTTGAGGTTCCTTCTAACTTGTTCTCAAATTTCATAAAGGAAGCCATGGATGCAAATCAACAAGGACTTAAATAAAATGATCTTCTAGGGTTTCTTCAAAGGTGATCTCAATGTCCCTTCTTCACCAAAGCTTTGATACCATGTTGATTTTCTAAGTGCAATAAAGACTAGTACAATATTTATGAAAAACTGATAATTACTTTTGAAGTAGATCTTCTTTTAATTATTCCAATATTATCATTCAGTAATTATCCTTCAAAAATTCAACCATAAAGAACAATAGAACAATATTGATCACAATGCACAGAGAGAAGACAAGATTTACCTTGGGAAAACCCAGCAACCTTTTCAATAGAGAAATTCTTCTGCTCAACAAGAGACACACCTAGGCCTATGGTCAAATCTGGTCTTCCCCTCCAAGTCAAGCCTCACAATATGATCCAAAAATTCAGTTCTCCTGTCTTGACCCAGAATCTCGGCCCTCCTGCAATTGCCAGTTGTTGAAAATAAGTGTAACGAGGTTTGGTCTTCATAATGACAAATCTTGTAATAATGTAATTTCTTTGTATGAAGAAAATTTTATATTGATTGCTTGAGTCATGGGTTTCAGGCTCAAGAAGTTTCTTGATCTTGTTGTGGCTCCCATTGAGAGCCTTAGGTTAGGTCATTTAAGGTGAAGACAATCATGTACTGTTACACTTGAAAAAAATGTAATTTTTATAAGTCAAAAGTCTGTCAAGATCATGGTCGAAATACTCCAAAATGTACCCTCTGAAATGTTATCGAGAAGCTACTCAAAATGATTTCTTTGGACAGTCTAGAAGCCTCTCATCAAGTCGGCCTAATCAAGTGTTCATGTCGGCCAAAAGGATGACTAAGGCCTATATATAGGCAGCCAAGGTACCTCCTCAACGACACATTCGAACTCGGTCCCTGAGAGAAGAATAGTTGAAGTGAAAGGTCGAAGAAAGGAGCCACAGTCTAGCAAAGAAGTCTATCCTCTTATCCGAAATACCAAGAAGTTTATTCACACATGCGGCAACAGATCCAAGACTAGAGCATCATCTTGTATGGTCATTTTGTGAAGTAAAGGGTGCGATCTTGAAGCATTTTGAAGGCGAAAAACACAAAGAATAAGTCTACAAGAGAGCAAAGGCATAGGAGGGTTAGAAGAGCCCTAACACCTCTCTCACGTGACTGTGTCCTAAAGAATTGCAGACCTATCCTCGTTGTTCTAGGACAATCATCCTCTCGGCCTTAAAAAGCTTCGTTCCAAGGATAAGGTTAGGGGTATTGGCATAGGAAACCAATCTCCAAGGATAGCGAAGGAATAGAAGGCTAGGTGAGCCTCTCCTTGAGCTAATGAGCAGCCTATTACAGTAAAATTGCAGATCTACATTGCAGACAAAAGTTGCAAGAATAAGAACTTGATTGGGTACATTTTGGATGTATTGTCATATTAATCTTTGAAGGTGTTCCTGAGTCAAAGTTTGGGTCTTGGAATTCGTCAATAAAGATTCTATAAGAAAGAGTCCAAAGGGTTTTTCCTCTCACGATTTGGAGAGGTTTTTGCCCTGGCTTGAAGCCTACATCTTGTGTACTTGTGCCTTGATGATCTTCCTATTTTGATAGCTAGTTGATGATAACACATCATAATAATAAGTAGAACATAAGTAAGTGAAGAGAAGATATTACAAGCAGTTATCATAGTTAAGAGAAATCAAATTTTTAAACTGCCCTGATTTCTCAACACCAGTCAATCTAGAATTTCGGCCCCTGCAGTTGCCCAAAATTTTTGACCCTTGCAACAAAATGCCCAGAAAAACTACGAACCAGTGAGAAGAGAGACTATTCACACATGAGCATTGCAAGAGAGAGAGAGAGTCAAATTCATCTTCTTCTTCGTCCTATTCATCCTTCTTGTCCTTCGCTTGCTTACCCAAAAGATGTCTTGTATTTGAGATGCGAATTGCCCAAGTGGAGGAGACCGAACTTCCTTTATATAGTGATATGTCTTGGCCGAATGGGTGTTTTTTGCCAGGGCCGACTTGACTTCGAGGAAAGTCGACTTAGCAACCTTTGGAGCCAAAAATTACAACTTAAAAATTCAAATTTTCTTCTTTAAAAAGTCGCAATGGGACTTTGACTCAAAATAAATTTTCTTTTGACTCTAAGCATTTAAAATATGCTTTAAAATAATAAATACAAATACATCAAGTGGCCAAATATACATTACGAGGACTGACCATAGTAACAAATTCAACAGGACTAACCTCCCAGGCAGTGTTGCGAAAATCGCGATATTATCGCGATAAAATCAAAAAATTGCAGTTTTTTCACTTAACCAATAATATCGCGTGATTTTTACGAAAGTTTTTTTCCCAAAAAATCGCTGCGATTCAATGGGAAAAATCGTGGAAGGAATTGTGGACTGTTATAAACAAATCTAAGATAGATTACTTGGTTTGAAGAGTCTAGTGTGTCTTCTGAAAATCGATGGCATGATGTGACAACCAGAACTTGTGGAACGAATGTATCAACGCTAGACTGCCATTTTTGTATTCTTTGCATTGTCTGCAATTCAACCTCTGCGTGGAGCTTGTTTGATTCTTATTAATCATGGAAGGAATGTGAATGCCCAACAGTGTTGGCTCTTGTCTATTAGTGAAACACCCAGATAATGCACCCAGCAAGCGTTGTAGCATCAGGGCACAAAAAGTTGGATACGAACCTTTGCATTGAGAATATAGTTATGTGTGTTTGACGGATATTGTAAAAAGGTGGCTTCATCAGCACTGAATGGTATTGGCCTAAGAAATATATATCTGGAGCTGAAACGGTTATTATTTTTGTATTTTCCGATTTTTTCCCGATTTTTACCGATTTTTACCGATTTTTATGATTTTTTACGATTTTTTCCCCTCGCCGATATTATCCTGATTACAATTTTCACAACATTGCTCCCAGGTGAAGTGAGGGAACAAGAATATAGTCATGATTTGTCAATCATCTAGATCACCCCCTGATTCATATTAGTATGCCCCAAAACATTAAGTTAAAGTATATGATTACAAAATGGTTAAAGTACCTATTGATGGATGACCCACCTTCCTTCAAGAAGGAATGTTGGATGGGAGAAAGAAATCTGACTAGAACAATATGTGGATGATCTATGGCATCATGTCATGTGTTGATCAATAACGTTGTTGGCTGGCTGGCTGTCCAAAGAGGAGAAAAAATTCTCCTATGGGTTACCCACTTTTTGGTGGGCAACAAGCCTTATAAAGTGTTGGATGTGGATCATGAATCCTCAAACTTAGAACTTTCTCTTGCTGATCTTAATATTGATGGTCATGAATTTGGAACCTCTTCTTCCATTCCACAATCCACTTTTTGAACATGCACCTTGTTCTATTTTTGATGATTCAAATGAGGATGAGATGGATATATATTAGGCTTTAACTCATGTTGTATTTTGGCCATAAAGCTTTGTATATAAAGGCCGATTTGGATATATAGCCTCACCTACGATGGTTGTTTTTGGATATCGCATAATGTAATAAGCTATGGAAATCAATATAGACATGGGCTTCCTTCTATGTCATTTGTGTATATCATTCTTATTTTCTTGCATCATAGCATTTTACAATTAAAAAAAAAATCTATAGATCTCATATTTTTATTTATCATGTTTCACATTTCCAAGGGGTCACATTTCCACAGCAATCCCATTACCAATGTTTTGTGCAACCTAGAAATAAGCCTTATCAAGACAATAGTGTGGACAATAAGTCTGACATGTTGCTAAAATCTTCAAGACTATGAATGAAGCTTTTTCCTTGACATGGTGTATTCTCCAAGAACCTTTCAATGTTCTTGGGTGTTAATTGTAATATGTATTAAAAGTTCTTGTTAGAAATATTTAATACCTATTAGGTACTTACTACAGGTAATGGATATCGTAATGGCATTTTCCAACTGGAAGCTACAATGTTTTAAGTGAACACGGTTTGGTATCTACTCACCATAGATGTGAAATATGGTTATGCCAGTTTTCTAGTTGAAGTTAAAAATTTACGGTAATACTGTCATGTCTTCAAGACAAAGTGCCTGATGACCAATCAACAGTAAATTTATTTCGCATCACATGTATGATACTAAGGAGGTATACATATATTGTTAGCGCTGAATTTTATCTTCTAAAATAAAGCTCCCTTTGCACACCCGCAACAATTCTGAGTAAGAACAACTTTGTTTTACCACTGAGTGGGCTCAAGGACACAAGCAATTCCAATCAAAGAGAAACTTACATAAACAAGCATTCTCAGCATAGATCTAATCTTATGTTGCAAGAAACGTGGGGCAGGGGTACGTTCCGTACGAAAACTGGTACAAAACGGTGAAACGCGTTTGGTACGGTCGTGAAACACGTTTATAGCCGTACTGCCACGTTTCACAAAACTGAAACGTGGCCAGTACGGCCAGAAACGCATTTCATGGTCGTACGACCCACGTTTCAGCATTTACTTGTGTTATTTTTTAATTTTTTTTTAATTTTTTTTAAATTTATTTTTAGGGTATGCTAGTGACTTCTAGTTGCTGGTTCTAGATGCGTGTCTAAAGTTATAAAAGTGAATTTTTGCCCTAGTGTTGATATGCAGTTCATTAGGAAGTTTGAGGCATATGAAGTTCATGGTAATGTTAAATTCTTAAAGTAAAAGGATGAAATGAAAAATAAAGGAGAATGATATTCTCCTTTATTTTTCATTTCATCCTTTTACTTAAATTTTTAACATTACCATGAAATGACTCAGGATGTTTGAGAGTGGTTTCGCTCTCATTGGATTTCATATGGAGAAAGTAGAATTTTAGATCTCACTCAAAATCCAGCAAACTTATCTGTTTTTCAGGATTTCAGAATTGGGGGGATTGCAATGTTTCCATTGGATTTTATCATGTACTAGGGTATGGAACTTGTATTTAATCAAGAGAACCAAGCCCTCTATGCAGGGGGAACTCCCAATAATCAAGAGCATGTAGGGTACTAGGGTATGAAACTTGTATTTAATCAAGAGCACTAAGGTCGTTCGACTATGTAGGAGGAGACTCCCAATACAACAATGGTCCTTCTAAAGAATGGGATGTGAATGCAGAAAATCTTGATTTGGATCTCTCTCTTGTAGCCTTATAGTCTTTCTTGTACTTGCAGCCTCATATATTAATATAAATAAAGGCTGATTTTGAGATTTGGATATATAATAAAGGTTGCTTTTGGATATTCCGATATTTTTATTTTCATTATGTGATCATTTATGAGTAAATGTGATGTAAATTAAATCTTTAATGTTTAAAATGTAATAAATTATAATGTATCATTTATGCTTTATGATTGCGCACACAAACACAACACACACAAACACACACACAGATATATATATATATTAATATATATATATATAATATATATATTCTTAATATAAATATTTTTAATATATATATATATATATATATATTCGCATTTCCCCATTTCCAAAATTTGGGGAGGTCACATTTTGTATCCCTTCCCGTTTTGGAAACTCGTACCTGTTTCCCCGTTTCGTGCAACCTAGATCTAATCACATCGTCATGTATATCATAATCAAAGCAGTAAATGGTACAAAACCACCACATATCCTAAATGCTGAATTTTATCTTCTGGAATAAAGTTCCCTTTGCATGTCCTCCACAGTTTTGACTAAGAACAATTTTGTTTTACGGCCGAGGGGGTTCAAGCACACAAATAATTCGAATCAAAGAGGAACTTACATAAACAGGAATTCTGAGCATAGATCTAATCAAAGTGTCATCTATATCATAATAAAACAGTAAGTGGAACAAAACCACCACAACTACTAACACGGGAACTCAAATCGATGTTTACAATTGAAAAAATAGTCACATCAGAACTTGAAATAGAATGTATAAGATTCAAAATATTTTGCTCCCATATTGATTTGTAAGCAGGATCTAGAGTGTTGAAGACCTGGATATCTTTATCGTATAGATAAGACAGAGAATGGACAGCTCCTTCATAAGAAAAGTAGCCAAATTAAAACAGACAGTGAGAACTCAGAACTATCTATCTGCATGAGTAACAAATACATATTGAAATGGTTCAACTAATTGCTTAATACAACATAAGGATACTGTGATTACAGCTTGAAAAATCAATAAGACTGGCCTCTTTAGGTTTAAAGACTAATATTGGGCACCCAGTTCAGCTTTTATAATAATAATAATAGTCTAATTTTGAAGTAACGGCCTAGCCAAACACCAAATTGATGTATGAAACCCCCTTCTTTGTGGCACAAAGGACCCCCTCCATACAGTGATTTGACTGCTTAAGTCTACTGAGGTGTACATACTGTAAACCCCTCCAGATTTGAATCTGTGACCTCCCAAGAGGAAATATATGCTCTTAACCATTAGGCTCACTCAAGCTGTAACAAGCTGTAAAATATCATGAAATTGTAACAGATCAAGATACAGAAAAGCCATCCCCTCTCCCCCCCCCCCCCCCCCCCACAATCCTGTCTTGACAAAAAGATCATTTGAATTAACAAATTAATCAAAAGATTTGTTCCATTATCTTCTCTATAAGGCAACTTATACAACAACACCAAAGTTCAAATTAATGTGTGCATTTTTATAAATAGTAATGTAAACCAGAGGAAAAGCAACATACGTATGATTGGAAAATGTATGTAGCGAACAACTGAGTTTCCGAAGATCAAATAATTTGACAGTTTTGTCCATTGACCCTGTTGCCAACAGCCACTCATTGAACGGATTAAAGGCCAAAGAGTTAACCTGGTGATACACAACCCATTAAACATTAGGAAACAATGCATTGCCTTCTAGAACCAAAGTGTAAAGCATTAATTGTTAAAATGAACACCACGTTAACTGAAAGTACAAGAAGCAACATCATGGCATCAACATATGAAATAATCCAAAATATGCAGAGGGAATATACTTGCGCTTAACAGTAGAACAAATCATCCTACAGCATAGGTACCAAATACAAATCAAAGAGAGAGCAATCCCAAAACTTACTTGAAAACCAATACAAAATAATCAAGAGCGATGATACATAAAGAATCAAGGAAACATGTTGGGTTTAATTAGAGGGCATCAAATAATTATATACAAAATGCAAAGTATTGAAATGACTGTCTCAATTTGGATGCAATATCTAGCTAGCAATCAAGCATCTCTTCCTAGTCATGCTTTCCAGTAACAATTCATGGAAGCCAACGCATCTCTCAAAGGGAAGAATATGCAGTATCCGAATATTTGGCAAGATTAACTTTTTTCCTAGGTAACAGAAAAGAAATAAGAAAAGAGAAAAGTGCAACATGAGCATGTCAAGAAGATGGAAACATCAAAACGAATTATTAAACAAAACGATCTGTGTCATTATTGTTGATTTGGGGTAGCATCGGGTGTGCTCTAGCCGCGAAAATTGGTGGAGAGGCTAAAGCACATGAGATCTCCAATACCCACAAATGGTTTGGGCAGATTCTAAACAGTTTGGGAGATATTAAAATATTAATATTTTTAATGGAGTCCCTAAGTCTAAACTTAGAAAAAATAAAATATTAATGTGAATTAATATAAAACTGTGCTAGAAGGGTCCAAAAGTCATGAGTCAAGTCAGAGTTAATCTTAGCCGTTGATTAGGGACTTAATCTCGGCCGTTGAATTGTCAACGAGAAAAACATAAGAGGAGGCTTGAGGGTCACTTGGTGGGCAGGGCTTGCTGAGGAAATCAAAAGAGTGATCAGAGTTGCAGCTAAGGGGCAATGAATACAGAAGCAGAGAGGCAGAGAGGGTACCGGGAGCATCAGCGTAGAAGCCGGGAGAGAGGGACACAGAGCTAGCTAAAGGCCACGCAGAACCAGTCAAGGCCCACGCAGAGGCAGCCAGGAGTTGCACAATGCCAGAGAGAGCCAACATGGGTGACGCAGAGGCTCCAGAGGCTAACGCAAGGCGAGTTGGAGTGACACTGGGCTAGAGAGGCTGACGCAGTCCCTAGAGGCAAACGTTGGAGATTTCTTGGGGCAGATTGGAGCTGAGAGTTGTGGGATTGTTTATCTAGGGTTTTAGCCGAAATATCTGTTTCCGACTGAGAGGTACTATTGCCGAGATCATTCTTTGTTGGGTGAGCCGGTTTGGCACCCAGATTGTATTCTGAAACTACTTAATAATAAAACCCTCAGATAGTTGCACTGGTTTTCTCGCATTGGGTTTTTCCAGGGACACTAGTCCAAAAACAATGGTGTCACTTGTGTGCTTGTTTTTTTCCCTTCAGTAGATGATTTGTAATGTGTTGAGCATGTACTTGTATTTATTTTCAATATTTACATGGTAAATAACTTGTTAATTAAACGAAACAAGTAGGCAGAAATAAATCAGAAAGTACATGAAGGATTTCTAAAAGTTCGACTTAGAAATTCCAACAATGATAAAAATCCCCTAGCTCCTCAAACTTGTTCAATGGCACCCCAACCAATCCCTAATACAAATCTGCACCTCCACATATCTCTAACCTTTGGATTGACATCCCTTCAGGTACTCAGATATCTTCAAATACTAAAGCTGTAAGGCACTATCAATTGTACTCGCTACTTTGATCTCCTAGAGGAAAGTCTAATCCTCTTAATGGACTAGATAAAGTTATAAGCAGATGAAATTCTCTTCGTTGTAAAGGAATAGGAATTTAATATAGTAAACGAATAAGAAGTAAACGAAGATTTGGAGCTCAGATCCCACATATCCTCCATCACCTAATCAATTTCCCTTGGGCTATGATGAATCAATCCTCCCTCACCTCCAATATGTTGAAGGGGCCACTGATTTTACAAATGAAGAAACTGTTCACAACGCATCCTCCCCTCATCAAATGTGAACATTGATGCCGCAACAGCCCTTGGAGAGGGGTACCAAGTGACAACAATGGGGTAGTGGCCTGTTAAGTTTAGATAACAATGGCATGCTCTATGCTCAGCACAATTATTTCAATATTCCTTTAGCAGCCCAATTTAGATTTCCAATAGCAATCACATTAATCAATAATCACATTGACAATAAAAGTAGATCGAACATGAAACAATATGCAGAAGACAAGCCAAGACAAGAGAACACCAAATTTGGCGGATACCAGGGAAAAACCCCAAGATGGGAAAAATCCTTTGATCAAATTTTCTTATTATTATATCAAATGTTCAGCAGAGAGAGAGAGTACAAATACAAGAGTCAAAGTCAAAATTGAATTGCCAAATCACTGTTAAAACAACCCTGTCAAATCTGCAATTTTCTGCAGCAGTCAACAACCCTAACCAACAGGACCTACCGAAAATGTAACAATAATGTTAATGTCCATTAATACCTGCCCACCCATATAGAGTTGCTTGCTCTTGATCAATTCTATCTCATCTCCTCCATATTTACAAGCTAATCTTTGGCATTTGCTTTTCAAGCTATGAAGATGGGGGTGCATGAAGCCCCTATAGATAAAGCCTTCCGAGACATCTCCTTATAAAATAGGATAACCAAAGACATGGAATTAAATGCCAAAGAAAAATTGCAGTTGCAAAAATTGCATGTTATAGAAATCAAAGGTCTTGTTTATAGCACCCAGCTTTCTTCAACGACCTCTTTTCACTAATTTTAAAATCTGATTTACTCCTTGTTGATACAATGGATTCAAGTTATGAAGAGACATTATTGATAGAAAATGTTCCTTAGTTTTTTAGGCCAATTGCAATTTCAGTATTTCATCCTTTCCTTGCAAGGTTAATTTTGTGCTTAGAACTTCCATTGTAGACATGCACAAGAGGTGCTATTTCATCATATTATAACTCCCACCAAAATGACCACCACAAAAGTGAACCATGTATGTGTCCCACCAATGTATTTAGCTTTGAATCAGATTATTTTTGTCACATTTTGGAGGATGGATTTTGTGGGTTGTAATATGTATAGACCCATTGTGACTCCTAACAAAACTTTGTAAGGCCACTTGTTTCAAACACACTTCCAGCTGCAATCCCACTCCATGTTTTGCCGATCTGGCTAACCTCCATTTCTTCATCAAATCTTGATTGAGAAAACTGGATCCTTTTGTCTTTGGTATAGGACCGACTTGTTTTAGTACAGGATTTTCAAGTTTTGATGTCTAAAAGTAAAAAACTGAGACTAGAATCCTTATAACTTGGAGATAAAACTTTGAAAAAATGCTTTTACTCGCTCTAAAGTCACAAGAAGCTCCCTTACCTAATCCGAGCTGAAAATCTTGCCACACCAAGACAAATATCTCCTCCAAACACAAAAATGGTTCTTGCCACTCATCAACTCTTCTCCTCTTGCTGGCCTTGCCTCCCTTAACTTGCAAAATAGAGTTTTAGGCTTTCAAACCACGACAGAGATTTAAATTTCCCAGTGGGAACCTTTCATAATAGGAAAGTGGAAAAAAAAAATTAATAAATTAATAAATTAAATTGTTTTTATTGTTTTTCGACCCCAATTATAGGTAACAATTGAATGACATGCATGAGGATCAATGGATGTCCTAGAAGGCAAGGGAAATCCTTTGAACCTCGCAATTAGGAAAGGAACACCCATGCATTTCATGTGTCTTGGACTCTTGGAGATAGGGGGCATTTGTCAAAAACTAAGAAATCAAAAAGAGGCTATTATAGGTGCCATTATTTGACCCCAACAGCTCGACTCAACTGATTGTTATCAATGTTTTTGGGCATTTAGATAGTTATGTGCTAGCAAGTGCTTGGTTCAAATCCTCTTAAGTGAGGCACGCTAGTCTATGCCAACAAGTTTACTAGAGATGCCATCCACAACTGTGGGGAAGCATACCTTGGATTTCCCTATGAGGTTTTCCTTTAAAAGATAAGTGCCATTGACTTAAAAATCCAACAAAAAGCAACTGTTTAGGTTTGCTTTGAAAGTTTCAAAATGCACAAAATCATTTTTAACCAACAAACAATGACTAGCTTATGATAATTACTAATAATTTTTGAAAGCTAGATTTCGGCAAGTTTCATTTTCTAAAGGCTTATGATGCATTCCTGTTAAATTTGGACAACTAGGTCCAAACTCCATGTTCTGATGTTCAAATTAAGAGGCTAATATTTTTGTTGGATTCCTCTTTCTGAGAGGTGTAAAATCCATATAAAAATAGTCTTAATCCGATGAGCAGAAATTAATTTTAATTTATTATTCTTAATAAA
>APFE030897065.1:0-11618 GCA_000404065.3 Pinus taeda | reverse complement strand
AATTTCATTCTCACTTGCGAATTTCTCCAGAAATGCGCTATTGTAAACTTTCTCTGGCATAGGCAAATGATACATTTACCTCAAATCCTCTGGCTTGAAGGACCCAAAAATCCTTCCATCGTTTGCGATGAAAGTTCTGTCTGTGATAAGAATTTCTTCAATTGCCCACTTGATAACATCGGTGTATGGAAGCATTTGCTCTCTTGCCGCTATCCTATGTAGGAAGGAGTCGGCCAAGTCCTTGAGAGTACACTCTGATTTTTTGATAGAATTTGCAGTAGCTTCTTCAATCACCTGCTTAGGTTTTTCGGCTTCTAGCAAATCATAAGTCCCTTGCCAAGTTGTTCTGGCAAGGCCCGCGCACGTTGTATCTGATATCAAACCCTTCTTGCTGTTCACTATTAGTTGTGGCGCGGCTAGTGGATCAATAACGCCTGCAACCTTCTTCTGTTTTTTTCCCATTACGCCTGAATTGGTTGCAAAATCTGTATTCTGCACAGAGAGGTGGTTTTGGCGTAATACTGAGATAACAATGAAACTCACAACTGATAGTAAAATAGAAAGAAGAACGTTGATATAATTTGTCTTTATTAAAACCCGCGTGATACGATCTATTAGGCAGGATCTTGAGGATGGATTCATTTAAGAGGGACCGTATTAGGATCCTGGCCACCTTTATAAATGCTCATTAGTGCGATATTTGCCGAAAGAATATTTTTTAAATCATTAAGGACGTATTGGCGGCCGAGCGGGAATGATTATGTCTTAATTTTCATTAACTCAGGCTTTCCAATCGCTTTAACGGTTTTTTCGTTGAGAACTGTGCCTTATCTAATCGGATCGGGCAGGGGCGCGAGGGTAGTTTTAACAATGCTTTAAGTGCTGCCGATCGCCGATCGTCGATATCGGATTGGGGAAAGGCCTATGTACATTAAGGATTCAACAGGGGAAACCACCGATCGCCGATTGCCGATATCGGGTCGGGGAAAAGCCTATGAGCAATGCTTGGTATACGAAGGGGCCTGCCGATCACCGATATCGCCGATAGCTTTATCGAGTCGGGGCTTTATCGATAGGTGCGATAGTGGTGCATAAGAGAATTGCCGATCACCGATATTGCCGATAGCTTTATCGGGTTGGGGGGAGCCTTTTGATTGCTTAGTGCATACATATTTGTTTTATTTCCAATGTTTTAAAGAGATATTGCTTTTCTTGGATTTATTGGACTTTTACAAAGTAAGAGTTATTGACATCATCTTTATTTTAAGAGGGACCCATTTCATATTTTAATGTTTTTGTAAATAAAAATAAATATGAAATGGGGGGTTGTTTTGCAATGCACAACAATTGGCGATTCACTGGGAGAACCAGTTATCTCTGGAAAAAATCAAAAATACTTTGAAGCTTTTTTGAAATAGAGTTTCAACCATAAGGAAAATTCTGATATAACCAGGCATCCATGTATTCTGAATATTACAGAAATAGTTTTGATATCTTCCTCCTTTCGAACATTTGAAGAATTGGTACATCTAAAGTTTCAAATGGGCCTTGCTTGGTTTATAAATCGTAGAAATAGGGAGGCTTTTCCAAATTAGCTTTTATGGTATACTCGCCTGTCATAGGTAGAGCCTCTGCTGCCAGCAAACGTTTATAGTCTCGACAAGGATACCTTTTAACCATTTGATTGTCCATTGTCCCATTCAATTAAAAGTGTGATTATCAGAATGAATTTAAAACATATTTTCATATTTTGTTCATTTTTCTTTCTGTCTGAATTCTTGTATAAGATAAAAAGCCATTGTCCTGGTTTGGTGGCCAGCTGTTGACAATGCCACTCACTGGTAGTAGTCTAACTGAACAAGCTAGCTCGTGATGAGACTCCTTGTCTTGAAATTTCAAACCATTACCCTGTTTTGGTAGACAGTATTGGTAATGTCAGCTAAGCTATTTTCCTATGAACGTGGTAAGCAGGCTTATGATAAGACCTCTTATCTTTAATATCTTTATATTTTAGAATTACACTCTGAAAAATCATTACCTTTAATGAATGGGGTGGACAATCATTTCTTTGAGAATTGATGGATGACAGGTTGGGAGTTAAAGGTGCTGATATTGAATTGACTGCTATTTCTAATATCAATGACCATTTGGGACGAATTTGAAAATAGAAGTGACCCTTATTACTTTTATACTCTAAAGAGGAATTAATCAAAATTAATCTGTAGTTTCTGAATACAAATGATTTCTAATTACCCAAAAATATTCCTTTTTTGGTGAAAATTCTATTGTTTGAAAGCAAGTACTCGTGATAGTTCTATAAGACAACCAATTAAATATAGTAAAGGGCCAATAGAATATGCCTTAAAACTTTATTTTCTAAAAACCTATAAACTAAGAAATCCTATGAAAGTAAAGGGAGAAGGGGTTACCTCCTCAATTGAATTTTTTTTTAAGGATTAGGCCATTTACGGGGAGAGACTCCCTCACACCTGTTAAATCTTGCAATAGGAAGGTTGAATGACCTATTTTCTCACAAATCTGAAATGGTCCAAGCCACAACTTTTGGAACTTGGTGTGTTTACCTTTGTCTTCATGGGCTTTATCCCATTTCAGAACTAGATCGCCAACTTGGAATTGTTTAGAGCCCGATGAGGCTGAATCAAAAGCTGCTTTTATAATTTGCTGATGCTTGGCATGGGTATCCTTGGCCTTGTTTCTTTCTTCTTCTAGTTTAAGGATTTGATCGTATCTAAGCTGAATCGAAGAGGAAGGGGTTTGTTCGATGAATTGTACTAGGGCTAGAGAGGGTAGGACAAGATTTGTCGGTAATATTGCTTCTTTCCCATATACAAGATTAAACGGAGAGTTTCCTATGGAAGCCTTCTGAGTAATCCTATCAGCCCATAATGCAAAGACCAATGTTTTATGCCAATTCCTATGATTTTGTTCGATTGTACGTTTGATAATTTTAATTAGATTCTTGTTAGTGGATTCTGCCAAACCATTACCTTGAGGGTAGTAATTAGCAGAATACTTTAACTTGAATCCTCTTTTAACAGCAAAATCAATTATGGAATTGCCCGAAAAATAAGAAGCATTATCAAATACAAGAGCAGTTGGAACACCATACCTGGTGATAATGAATTGGTCAATGAATTCGATGATTGCTTCAGAATTTGTTGTTTTTAAAGGAACTGCCTCCACTCACTTAGTGAAGTAATCGGTAGCAGTGAGAATATACTTATGCTGCTTTGAAGAAGGTGGATTGATTTCCCCGATGATATCCAGTCCCCATTGATCAAATGGTTGTTCAATGTTAACCGGTTGTAGAGGGAAGGCTGATTTTCTTTGTCTTCCACTAGCAGTTTGGCAATTGAGGCATTTCCTTACGTACTCGTGGGTGTCTCTAAAAAGAGTTGGCCAATAGTATCCAGCATGAATAATCTTGTGAGCTGTTGTGTCAGCTCCAAAATGTCCTCCTGCTGGTCCATCATGTAACTCCTGCAACACCTTTTGGGCTTCAGCTTTTTCAAGGCATCTTAGCAAAATAAAATCATAATTCTTTTTGAAAAGCACATTATCAACAAGTGAAAAACTCTTTGCTTTTAATCTGATGGCCCTTTTGCTTTTGTAAGATAAATGAGAAGGAGCATAACCATTTTTTAAATAAAATATCAAATCTGCATATTGAGATTCTGAATCAGTGTCACTTATCTGATGGATTTCTTCAGTTGGACAGTGTCGCTTGATTCAGGAATGTTGGAAGCTCCTGCCAATATCCTGCAAAAACCTTGACCTCTAACAATATTTGCTGGCCTAATGTCTAAATCATACTCTTGAAGTGTTGTGACCCAATTAGCTCTTTTTTCACCCAAGTCTCTTTGCATTAATAGTTGCCTAACAGCTAAAAAAGGAACTATTACTTTAGTATGGGTTTTTAGGAGGAAGGGTCTATAATGTTTAACTGCTTTGAACACAGCAAAGGCTTGTTTTTCCACATCAGAATAGTTTAATTCTGCACCTTGAAGATTTGAGCTAAAAAATGAGATAGGTGCTTCCAAGTTGTGATCATTTAGTTGGGTAAGTACAGCTGCATATGAAGTATCGGATGCGATAGTGTACAATGTGAAAGGATTAGAGAAGTTTGGAGTAATCAAGGAGGGGGCATTGATGATGGATTGCTTTATCTAATCAAAAGATTCTTTTTCTATTAATCCCCACTTGAAGACTGTATTCTTCTTAATCATTGATTGGAGGGGTAAAATAATATGAGAAAAATCGGGTACAAATCTTTTAACAAAATTTATCTGACCAAGGAATGACTGCATCGATTTCTTGTTGTGAGGGAAAGGGATCTCCGAAATCTCTTTGATCCGGTCAGGATCAATATAGATGCCATCCCGAGATACAATAAAACCTAGGAGTTTTCCTTGATCAAGAGCAAAGAATGACTTTTTGGGGTTCAGAGAGATTCCGTACCTTTTACACCTTTGAAAAATCTGATTTAAGTCATGTAAATGATTGGATCTCTTTTTAGAGAACACAGTTATGTCATCTAGATAGATGACTACTGATCGATTAATCAATCCCCTAAAAGCGGTATCCATAGCTCTTTGGAAGGTCGCTCCTGCGTTTATAAGTCTGAAGGGCATCTTTTGATATGCATATGTCCCCCATTTTGTTCTAAATGTTGTTTTGAGTTGGTCATCAGGATGAACCAAGACTTGGTTGTATCCTGAGAAACCGTCTAGAAAAGACATTAGTTCAGAACTCGCCACTGATTGGAGTATTTGTTCCATAGTAGGCAATGGGAAATTGTCCTTCAAGCTTGCTCTGTTCAGATTTCGGAAATCAATACAAATTCGAATGTCGCCATTCTTTTTCCTGACAGGCACCATATTAGAAACCCAATTGGAATGTCGGACTGGGAAGATAATCTTGGCTTTAAGGAGTTTATTAAGCTCCGATTTAATCCGACTTTCCAGATTGGGGTGTATTTTTCTTAACTTCTGTTGAATAGGTTTTTGATCTGGAAGCATTGGGATTGTATGCTGGATAATAGACGTGTCATAAGTCTTTAAGTCATCATATTTCCAAGCAAAAACATGTTTATTTTTTCTCAACAATTTAACAAATGCTTCTTTTTCTTGTACAGAAAGTCCTAATCCTAAATTTACATTCTGAGGAATTTGATCTGTGCCCAAATTTATTAATTCAAACCTTAGGGTAGAACTTTGGATCTTTGTATTGCTTACAGGTCTAAACCTGTCTTTTATATCATAAAGATCCTCAAGTTTTACCACGGGCTTAGGAATTGCATTTTCTTGAGATGTTTCTTTAATTTGGGAGTCGTGTTCATCTTCTTCAATGATCTGGTTGTCATAAGACTTTTCAAAAGTCAAGAATTGTAAAATATCATTATCATTATTAAATACTCTCCAATTAGTGATATTGTCAGGAATTGAAGGTCTAAAAATTAATTCTACAGAAAATCTATCAGGGTTGTAGTCTTCTGAAGGTAGGAGCTTTGAGGCTACATTGGCCAGTAGGTCAGCAGCTGAATTCTGGGATCTGGGAATAGAGGAAATATTAAATGCTAAAAAATGTGAAGTAAGGTCTTGTACAAGTGATTGGTAATGTTTTAGATGATTTGAAAGGAAATGAATTGCATTTCTAACCTGTTTAATAATGATTTCCGAATCACCAAAAACCTTTAAGTATTGCACTTTAAGGTCGATTGCTTTATATAAACCCTGGACTAGGGCTTCATATTCGGCTATGTTATTAGTGCATTCGAATTCTAGTCTGCAAGACAGCATTGTTTTTTCCCCATTTGGATTAACCAAAATGCATCCTGCTCCTGAGCCTTCATTAGACTTAGAGCCATCAAAATACAAAGACCAAAATAAAGGAGTATTAACAGTGGTATTTACAGTATTCTCATAATCATTGAAACATCTAGACTTATCTGTTTGTGAAAAGTTTTCAATCTGAGATGTGAAATGATTAACTGAGAAAGGGGAGGGTTGGGCAACAAAGTTGCCAAAGAATGACTCGGATGAATAATTGCCCAAAATGTTATTGTTGAAAGCTACAAGGTGATTTTCCTGTTCAAAATCGGTAACTGTATGAGTCATATGTTTTTCTCGGTCAATCTTTATTTGGTTTGGCTTGCCTTTATAAGGGAGCCACATATGTGACCAATCAGTTGAGATGTACCCATGCAATTTTTTAGACCAGTCTCTGCTCAAAATCAAACCGTAAAACTCAGGTATATCAACTATAAGGATATCAATTCTTTGTACTATTCTTGGATCAGCTGACAACCTGATGGTTACAGAATTAATTTCACCAACAACCTGTACCTTAGTCCTGTCTGATTGAACGATATGGATAGCGGACTTCTGGAGTTCTATGTTCAGTTTGGAACAAACTGAAGCTGGCATTATGTTAGAAGATGCCCCTGAGTCAATTAAACAGTTGTGCAAGTTTCTATTATAGATTTCATAGGTAAGGAGAAATGGTGGAGTGTGAGAGCTTGACCTGTCACCAATTAGGATGGAATCTGTAGCTTCAACCATATCTGCAGGAGACTGACCTGAGTTATTAGCAACCTTTGAACTAGGAAGGGGAGTAGAAGGAACTGCATTTAATTCTTTAAGGAGTAATTTTTGTTGATACTTTAGCTTGCTAAGCTCAAACATGGTTATGTTGGCTTTGGTCTTTTTCATGTCATCAACAATATTGTACTCCATGGAATCAGATATCACCAACGTCTTAGAAGTTGAAGAGGGAGTTGAGGGTTGGTTTTGAGGGACTGCTACAGGTGATTTCTTTGGAGGTACTTTTTCCTTTGTTGTAGCAGCACCTGCACTTCTTTTCTTTGAAGTTACCTGAGCAGGCTCAGGAGCACCTTTACTCCTAGTGGTGACTGGAAAGGCTTCTTCTTCATTATCTGTATCGGGATCAAGGAGTATGAAGTCCCACATTCCATGACACTCAGCCACTTCTTCTTCATCGTCGGATGGTGGGGTTGCCTCTTCTTCTTCTTCTTCCTAGTCAGAGTCGGCACTTGATATGACATTAGGTGGTTTTGCTTCTGTCTTCTTATAAGTCCTAAAAGGTCTTTTGCTTGATGTTTCAGCCACCTGCTTTTTAATGTCAATCATTTCATTGGACAATGTCTTGAGAACCTTTTGTAGTCCCTCCATATCATATGGGTCTTTAGGGCTTTTCTTTTTGGAGTCTTCTTTAAAAGAAACTTTTTTGGCTTTTCTATCTTCCAAGGCAGCTTTTTTTTCCAAGGAATTGATGCGCTTCTCAACATCAAGTGCTTCTTTCATGTTTTCAGCTAAGGTAGGTTTCCCAGCTCGATCTATGAAAATAGCTATATTAGCAGGTAGGGCGGTGATATACCATTCGCTTCGTATTTGTTCACTTGGTTTGGAAGCCGTAGGGATTTTATTAAGGAGTTTATTAAATCGAGCATTAAATTCTTTGATGGGTTCCCTATGTTCTATCCTTAAGTTGGAGAGATCATTTATTAAGGTTGCTAAAGATCTATCATCTCCATACTTAGTCAGAAACTGCTCTTGGCACGTATCCCAGTCGGTAATAGATCCAGAAGGTAGAGAAAAATAACAGGATCCTGCTGATCCTTGCAAAGTATAAGGGAAAAGTCTGACAACAACATCTTCATGGGCTACCCCTTTTAGGTTGACTGATAGCATAAAATTATTAATATGTTCCTCGGCCTGAGTTCCATCATCTGGGTTGAACTTAGGGAGCCATTTTTCGGGTGCATCTGGTAAAGGATGCAATGGCGCAGGCATATTGACCGCGCCCGGTCTCGTCCATGGATCTACCATTATAACAGTACCAGAGGTTGATCCTACTATTGGGGTTCCAGATGTATGGGAAGAAGATGATACTGAAGGGTGAGCCGATTGAGATGTTGAAGCTTGTGTTCCCTGGTAGACAACAGTATGTAATGGAGGAGTGGGTGGTAGACTTTGCAGATGAGAAGTTGAGATGGAGGATGTGGATGAAAGTTCCCCACTATCAGACTCCTCAGTGTGCTTCTTGGCCCTTTTTCTTTTGGGCAAGGGGAACTCAATGGGTTCGATACCAAGTTTTCCACTTTGCAGTCTGGTAAGTGGATGGGATAGATTGAACTGCGAAGTCGCACTACTTTGAGATACCTCAGATCTTTGTGGCGAGATCGAGAAAGTCTGAAGTTTTTGGATAAGAGACTGGACTTCAGGAGATTCAAGACTCAATTGTTCTGAGGGATGTTGAGTGTGAGCAGTGGTGGTTAATTCCTGTTCTTCTTGATTATGTGTTGGAGAACCAGCACGCGATCGAGAATGAATAGGAGAATTGGAGGGAGAATTACTCTTAGAATGGCTTGTGGGTTTAGGTTTGCTTGCCATTCATAGTCGGGCCCTCCTTCTAGCGCCAAAAATGTTGATGCCTCGGAAATCGTTGCACCAACATTGGGGGAAACCACCCGGTCCGGACCTTAGTGCAGCTCCTTTTCCGTTTGGGGTAGTGGCTCCGACTGGGGATAATGGGACCAGTTTCCCAGAAATAGATAAATGGGATGAATGAATACTTTGTAGATAATAGTAGCGATAGGTGAATGACTAAAACTATTGACAGCTATGTAAGTAAATAAAACTATCCCGGGAATCTATTTGAACTTCTAAAGCGTAGCTTTTGATGTTCTATATCATAAAAATACAATTATATAGATGATTGCATTCTCAAAACACAGATATTAAATTAATCAAGATTGCTGTAACTAAATAGTTAGATACAGTAATTAAAGCGATACTACTAAACTTTAAAGGTTCATACCATCAATGCATACATGATTAAAAAATAAGGCATATCATTTGAACATCCAATAGTGGTATGAGCAAGATTTCCTGTTATTATGCATGCATACAATTAATGATAGCAAGAGTAATTACGCAGCGAAATCATATACACAGAATGAATTCAAAAAAAGGATAAAAATACCATTTGAATCGTAAGCCACTCCCGATATGAATCACTATGTATGGCTTCTACTCCAACGCATAAACAATCTTTACATCAATGACAGTAGTGCACAATTGAATCAAGAAATTTCTTCATTAGAGTAAAAGCAAGTGGTCGAGTTTCATAAAAAATATAAAGGCTGAAGCACAATAGTGCAAACTTCAGTCTGTTAAGTTTTATACAAAATTTTACGACCCTTTCTAAATGCATGAAAGGGTCTATAAATACTATGCTAATTTAAAATATCTACAAAAACAGAAAAGCTAACTAAGCTGATGTCAATAAATTCTTGTTGCTATTTTTTCTGGCAATCGGAGGAGCTGTATGATGAATCACTCTGTCGGCTGTTTCCCCTTAAACCTGAGTTGATTGATGGCGAGCATTGGCTCAACTTCAGGAGGTTTGTTGAGCCTGGAACTGAGCTGGGCAGCGTAGGTGGAGTCTTGGATATCAGGGATCATGCATTGAATGGCATCAGTTAGGCATTTGAGAGCAGATCGTTGCTCATGCGGCTTGATTAGAAACCGCCAATATGCTTCCATGTCTAAAGAGTTAACCATGGTAATTGACCTTGCTCTGCCCTCTAGATCAAGGTAGCATGTTTGTTCCAATGTATTTCCAATAGTAATCTTTCCAGGTGTGCATTGGGAAACAATATTGGATAGATATAGAGTATCATTTACTAGATCAGCCAAATTTCCAGCGGTTAATGTGCATCTTGATGCTGCCCTTTCTGCCTTCAATATTTGTGTCTGCCATTCTGTAAACAATATATTTTTATGGACCTCCAGTATTCGAGGCAAATTGGCTTCCTTACCTGACTTTGAATCTTGCCATTCAAGATAGTTTGAGATATCTTCTTCGGCCTGATTGTATTCTTCTCTAACCTTTTCTACCTGCTCACTTACAGTCATAGCTAACTCACAGAGTGGTTCCGCCTGAGAGAGGGATTGTGCCAAGAGTTTAACTTGGGATACAAGCGCTTTGTTGATTATCATTGCCTCTTTTTTGAATTCTTGTATTTGCGCATCTCCCTTGGTGGCTTCTAACTGTGTTGTAATTTGAGCAATATGTTCATCTTTAGCCTTTAAAGATTGCTCATTTGCTGTTTTTAGCTGCTCCAATGCCTCTGTCAACTCACTTTGTCTCTGGATGGCTTCCTGGGTAATCCTCTGTTTCTCCTCCTGCCATTGCTGCATCAATTGGCTATTGATTTTCTGCTATTCCAAAAGCTGCTCGCTTGCGCGCACTATTTCTTGTTGGTGTTCTGCTAATCGCTGCTCAGCTTGTATTACCTTTTGTCTGACATCTGCTAATTCCGTTTGAAGAGTGAAAATCTCCTGGTCCTTCTTTTTAAGAGAACTGTTACCTCTGATGCCTTGTCAATAGTGGCAGCTGAATAAGCTCCTGCATATTGTGATAACTTGGTTAAGTCATCAGAGGGATTGAGTTTCTCCCTCCAAACTACATTGCCTGTAAGTGATTGTTCAGGGAAGAGGGAAGGTTGATCAATCCTCTACCTCTTTCTTGATCGTTTTACTACGGCTTTATGCTTAGGGCTGTAGAAGACGTTTAGTGGAGGAATGTCTTCTACCAGGAGAGTAATTTGGTTGCTAGGACCTTTTGGAATTACTTCTACGTTCACAACTTTGGGTGGGCCGGTGGCTGTGCTCAAAGCCTGGGATAAGGCTTCTTTCTGTATGCCACTGCTCTTAGGAGTCTCGGTATTTTGTGAATCCTTAACTCCACCGATAATAGTACTAAAATGCTACCATTCCTTTTGCAGCTCAGGGTCTGTGACAGCACCCTTATTGTTATCGGTGGTATTTTGCTTGGACTGGGACTCCTTTAGTAGTTGTTCCTATTTCTCCTTCTCTTGTTGCTCATGTTCTTTCTGCTGGATCTCTTCCTATTCCTTTCTCAATCTATCTTCCTCTTCCTTTCTTAAACGTTCTGCCTGCTCTTCCTTCAGCTTTTCCTCTTGGTTTTTCTTCTGCTGTTCCTCCTGCTCATTGGTTTTGGTTTTCAGTGTAGCAGGGGGTTCTTTCTGTTGTTGCTGACCAGGCTCGCTTGAAGATGCCGCTTGGGTTGGCATTATTAAGTTCAGGGGCAGAGTTTGCAACCTCTACTCCCTGAGCTTATTGAACTCAAATAACCCTTCGTCATTATACCTTGTTTTAGCAAGCTCTTTAGCATGACCAATTGATTCCGCTGAGATAAAAATATCATCAAAAATATCTTCCTTATGCTCAAATGTTGATAATTTGGCATGGTCTAGAGCGGCGTATGCATATTTTTTCGGGTCATATGCTCTGTTTGGTATTATAGGAAGGTTTAGGGCTTGAATTTTCATGGCTTCCTTTTCTGCATGTTTCAAATCATGCAAGGTAAAGATTCCACATTTGAAAGGAAAAGTTGGCCAGCCCCTTTTTTGCCTTAGCCTAAGAGTCTATGTAGTACTTTTGGCTGAAAGTTGGTAGGCAATTTCTCGGGCCAATAATTTGTCAGGAACATACAAGGGAAGGACATGGGGATTGGCTTGACTGCCATAAAACCTAACATACGTAAAATAT
>APFE030897059.1:0-16330 GCA_000404065.3 Pinus taeda | reverse complement strand
ATTTCCGCTGCATCTTTGTGTATATGGTTATCTCTGTATTTTATTGTGTTCCTGTTTAAATCCGGATCAGTAGATATCTTTAACAAGAACTTCAAAATTTATGTTCAAATATTCAGACATGGACTTTGGTTGTTGTACTGTTGGCTTCAAAAACCTCATCTGCATTTTGCACTCTTTGATGTCAAAGGCTGACATCAACCTTGTCTAATTTGTAGGTGCCATTTTTAGGTATTTGGCATAAGTTTTAGCTTTGAGTTACTCATTCCTAGCCTTAATTTATTTGTATTTTTCTTTCAATTCGTAGCTTTGCTCTGAAGCTGTCCTTAGTGTTGACACTTCTACGCTTTCTACACTAGGTTACCTGTTTAGTGCTTGTGTTTGAGAGGTAGATGGTGTCTTCCCTACTAGTGTTGTCTGCAATGTGTTAATTCTTGTCTCTTCATATTCCTGCTCAGACAAAGGATTCAATCTCTGCCTTTTCACATATAGCTGGTCCAATGGCACTGTAGAGGGACTAGCCTCACTCCTACTTCTTTTTTGATTTCATTCCTCATTAAGAGGGGTCTGCAATACTCAAGGGTTGCCCATGTTTGTATCAGTTTGGGTCAACTCCTTAGAAATGCTCTGTGATCCTGAATCTTTTCTCTGTTCTAAAGTCTCTAGTTGTCCTGATGTCTGTGCACTATGCTCCTTTGTTGGCCTCTGTGAAGATTCTCTAGGCACCTATACAAAGGAATCAAGATCAAGTTGTCTTTCCAAATCTTTCATAACATTGTCCACCTCAACTTGTTCACAATCTTGTTCTATAAGTGTTCCTTCCACCCATTCATTTTTATTAGCAAACTGTTCTATCTCTAGAATTTTATGATGAATGTAGGGGGACAGCTTATGATTTTTCCTTTTATCACAAATGAAGCTGTCAGGATCATAAGGCCAGATGAAACTCTTTTTCAATCTCATTATCTCAAGGATTTCCTTTGCCTCTTTCCCTACTTTTCTATTATTTCAAACAAATGGCCCTAGGTGATCCTTTATCCTTAACTGAGCTTTCCTCTTAGCTTTCATAAAGTGGATTTCATCATAATTGATCATTTGCTTGTAGTACTCCAGGGAAAATAATCTTATGGGGGCACATTTAGGCAGTTTAAAGGGAGGAAACTCACACCCATAAATCCTGATCTCAGTATGGTTCTGGTACAAGTACCAGTCCCCAATCTTGTATTGCTTGGATAACTGAAGAATTCTCTTAATATCATCATTGATTCTAGGAGGAGGACTTCCTATAAACATGGTAGTTACAGGATGCACAAATTTATCAATAAAATCTACATAAGAATGAGGAGAAGAAGGTGAATTGTGACAAATGGAAGTCCAAAAGATGACTGACCTAGGGTTCTCTCTGGTGCCAAGATTTTGTACAGATAAAGGGAATTTATCAGCTTGGTCGTAGAGGAAAAGATGGTACAGGACTAAAGAATATTTGAATACCCTTTCATTTTCTAATCTCATGAAATGGTCATGCATCTTGTCAGCAATGAATGCAGCATAGTATATTTGCAGGCAGGAGGTTGGCTAGGGGTAAAAATAGTCATGTAGGTAAAGATCATTTCATCTACATACTCACTAGTGGTAAAACCCATAATGCAAGCAAACGTGGTGACAATATCTCTGCCTAGACTAGTAAAGGCACATGTCATGTAAGGAGGGGGGTCTTTTGATCTATATTGTTCTTTAATGAAAGTTTGACTGAGTTGGTTAATTTAAGAACTGGACAGCCTTGAAGATTTATCAAGTAAATCAACAATTTAAAGGGGAGTGAAGTTCTGGCCAGGCTATAATTGCAAAATTTCGTTTATAGACTCAGCTGAAATGGTGAAAAGAACTTCTTGGTTAGGGGACATTACAACTCTCAGATTGGGGTTGTAGTTTGCATGGCATTGGTGCACAATGTCTGGGAAGATATGGACAGTGGGGGACTAATATTTAAGGAGGTTGGACTCCCAAAGACCTATTTTATCTGCATTGTTTAGATAATTTTCCTGATATATGTAGTGTGGCTTCAAGGGGGTATCATCAAAAGTAAGGTCCTTAATTTGAAAATCTTTATCGGCCAAGGGAAGGTAGTCAAAATCCCTATGGGGAGTAGTGATTGCTACAACATTTAGGGAAACAAGGGCTTCCATCCTTGGTTCTTGTGGATTCAAGGAAGGAAGTTTGGGGTTTCAAGAATTTCATATAAAACAAGTGCTTGGGGAAGTCTAGGGACTAAGAAAATAGTTTAATTGTACTGAATAATTTGGGTTTAGATCAATTTAGTGGAAATTCAGTACAAACACAGGGTTTCTGGGAGGGAAATGTGGTAAATACCTGTTTTTGGTCGACTATCTGGAAAAATGGCTATAGTGAAGGCTTTTCAGGGTGTGCACAATAGTTTGCAATGGTCTAGAGTTCAGCAACTGATGGTGATTGGCAGTTGGAAGTAAGTTGCTAGATTGAACGTACTTTGTGCGTGCATGGAAGGCAAAAGTCGCTTTCTCGGGAAAAAAGGGACAACAATGAACGTTTTTGTTTTTATGCACAAAGTCAATGATTTTTTGTGGGTGAAATGAAAATAACAGTTGCCAGCAACTGATTGATTTCACACTTTTTCATTTAGTGGAGGTGGTAAACGGGAGCGGTAATGGTTTTCATCGCACTATCTTTGGGAGTTTGGTGGTTTTGGCAGAGGGTCACGTGATGCCATAGATCAAGTAACACGTAGCACCAGCAAAAAGTCAAAACCGCTTGTATCGCGCGGTTAACATTCGACCCAAAGGTCTATGCGATATGGGCGAGAGTTTTTGGATGTGGGGAGGTTAATCAAACGGTAGTCGGTAGCGGGAAGTAGCGGGGAGTTAACGGAGGGGCCCGATTATAATTAAAATGAATTAATTATATGGGAGGTAATATGATTTGTGGAGAGGTTTGTTAATTAATTCAGGTGATTAATTAATTCCTTTTTTAATGCATTGGGGGTTTGGTTCTTAACTAATCACGGTTCGATTAATTAATCCAACTTAAATAACTTTATTATGGTTTATTTTTCAAACCATCGGGAGGGGATATTTATTCATTTTGGGATTTTAATTAATAATACGAGAAGGGGTTATTTGTTTTGGTAGTTAAATAATAATAAAATTAAAAGTTAATATGACTATGGAAAAAGAAAATGTGCTAAGTAAATGTTTCCGAAAATACATTCATCATCCAACATTATGACTTAGGCTGAAATGTGTTTAGGGTGTTTTATAAGGAACCGTTTATTTTTCCTAAGTAAAATAGTGATTTTACTTAGGAAAATCATTTGAAGGAGATGAGTGATTTATGGAAGGAGTGAATTTTGATGAAGGGGCTTTAGCACTTAAGCCTTGCAAGTTATTGGGCCGAGGGTCCGGTCCCTCCAGAAGTCAGAGAAATGCTCTGAGCCCCTTTAACTTTTAGGTTGTTGGTGCCTTTAGTAGTTATGGGAAATTAGTAAAATTTAGGGAAAATGAGTGAGGAGGTTAATTAGTTTGACTTTTGTCTCTGATGTAAATGTCTTCATTGTCATCCCTACTTTGTCAAAGTGATGAAAGCAAAATATTTGAGCTTTTAACTTAACCATTCATCATACATAATTCTGCAACGAATCACCTACTTACCCACCTACACATCCTACCATTTTTACTTCTTTTATTAGAGTGCACTTAAACTGGCAAACCCTTATCAATTTTTTTTTTTTTTTACAATGAAATCTATATAAGTCTAACCTTATTACATCCAAGGGCTCAGGTTAAACTTTTGAGTTCCTTTTATTCACTCTACCTATCTACTTATCTGCCAAGATTAAACAGTTTGGTTAGATTTTATTCTCTATCTCTAAGCATGAAATTCAAAACATGGAATAACCAAGATTAAACTATTTGGATAACATGGATTGTGGCATAAGTAACAAGTTGCACACAATCATTTATACAAAAATTGAAATAGTAGTGGCATTTGGACTTGCACACTTGCATGGCCTTTTACTTTTCTTGGGGTTCATTTTCTTTCATTTTTTGACCTTTTCTTTATTCTTTTTGCCCTTTGATTTTTCTTTTAGGGTATACCCTCTTACATTTTTTAATGTTTTTATTTTTATTTTTTACAAATATGGAAAACATTTGCAACAAGCAAAGGTATGCACATATTCAGAGTTAAACCAATTCAATCATGATATATGACATCTATTGGTATAGGAACATAACAGTGTCTCCACTTGGGGATGGCTTTCCCTGGTGGAAAGTCAAAAACAGTAGATCAATGGCCTTCTGAAAGACTGTGATTTTACTCTGCAATTTTCCTTTGATTTTGTTGGTTTATTGATATCTATGACAGTGATAATCTTGAAGCTTAGGGCCTTCTCTTCAGGCTTCAACTCCAAAACTTAACCATCCAATCAACACATGAACTTTTATCCTTCTTTCTTGAATCCCACTTGAGAACCTTGTCACTTAGGTAGGAATCTTCAACCCTAGTCCTTTTATCAAAAATCTTTTTAAGCTTTTCCTGCACAACTTGAGATTTGAACTAAAACTAAAAGGTGTTGCAACCTTCAAACCAAATTAGTAAATAATCAAGACCTTAGGGCCTTTTTCTTAGATTCAAATCATTTATGATTTATTTCATAATGTACTGAAAATTGAATTAAGTCAAATTGAAATGCTACCTACTCTATATTGTTGAAAATCAGGCTGACTTAAATAATACAAAAATGCCAATGAAGCCAGTGAAGCAACTGCAGGAACAAATGAACTGCTTGACTGATTGTCAGCAAAGTCAGAAGCACAGAGCAATAAAGCTAATTATGATATACTTTGACTATCTTACCATTTATATTTAAGATGCATGAAACATTGAAACATATAGAAAACACATAAAATCACAAGGATAGAATACTTATTTGTAATTATACTACATAAGAATCTAATGAAATGTCCTCAATTTTCATTCATTTTCCAGCAAAAATCCAAATTTGAGTACAAAAGCTTTCTCAGCTTGACAGGCTAGATTTACAGAGATTTCATAGAATCCACCCTCAATACTTCGAATGGAGAAGTATTTATACAAAAATTACATCAAAATATCTCATAACTACATGAGATTTATTCTAGGGAATACAAAATATCTTTTACAAAAATATAGAGATAGATGTAAAACTAATTGTTATTGTCCCTTTATTCATGGAAGAGTTGGAGTTTGAAACTCGAATTTGTGTCTTGTTGTTGCTCTAGTAATTGTGTGTTGGATCCTTGTTTACATTTCCCTACTGATACTCTTTACCTATTCTTGATACTCTTTACCCGTTTACTAGACTTTACCTCATTAGGTATTTTCTATTTACCTCATTTACCATAGTAAATTATAGGATATCGAGCATATTGGTCCACCATTATTCATTTGGTATCTTCATCCTAATCAATTTCCTGTACACTTTGTCAGCCTCAGTGTATTTTGCAAAATTAGGTTGGACTGTGAACATGTGCTTAACTTCATGCTCAATATAGAAAATGTTTTCTAAGCCATCATATTGAAGAGCTGGCTTGATTTCTGGCATGTTGGTGCAGTATGTCAATGTAGTATTCATGTTTCATCAGCTTGTCATTTATGACCAATAAGTTTGGAAGTCCTTTCTCCCTCAGAATGTTATAATTTATCATAAACTCATCAATGTCTTCTTGGATACTTTGACATCTTCTTTCAAGGTTAAGCATCAAGTTCTTTTTGGTTAGAACTCTCTTGATTTCAAGGATGGTACCAGTCCAGTCTTCTATATCCTTTTGTTCTAGTTCTTCCCTGCTTTGGCTATTCAAGAAATTGAATAATTGGATTGCCTCTTTAGGTTTCTCCCACAATTCTTTTGTAGTATTTTGTATAGCCTCTGTAGCTAGTTTCATTAAATCAATGTGTTCAAAGATAATCTAAATAGAACACCAAATATCATTAATGGAATTAATGATATTGGTCCATAAAATCTCTCTGATATCTCTTAAGGGCCTTTAAAATGTTAAGTCCTTCTCTAATGTTTTTATTTTGTCAGCCATCCTTATATTCTTTCTCTCCTCTTCAGTAGTTCATCTGTGATATCTCATAATTGTACTCCAATATAGCAACCTTTTCTTTTGATTTATGTATCTCAGTTGCTTGGATTTTCATTTCCTCCATGGACTTGATTAAGTCCTCTATTTTCTATGTTGAAGTTGTTGTTGTTTTAGAAGTGCCTGTTGTTGCTGTCACTGGAAGATCTGTTGTTAGGGGAACGTTGGGTGCCAAAGATTCTGCAATAGTAGATGGAAATACTATAGAAATCATAGGTATTACAGTTTGGCACATGGTGGTCGACTCACCCTGTTTGGACTGCAAAACTTTTTCTAGTTCCTGCTCTGTTTCTTTCAGTTGTTCATTTAACTTAAGGACCATGTCCATAAGTTCCTCCTCATTTCGTTTCTCAATGACTTCTGCAGTTTGTGGATGTATAAGGGGAGGGAGCTTGAGTTGTTTTCTGAGTGCAGCAATGTCTTCATTTTTCTTTTTTATCAAACTCTCAGTTGCCTTAACATCTTTGGGATTATGAGCCAACTCAATCACTAGGTCTTCTAATGACTTTATTATTTTGTCCTTTTCGTGAGAAGAGGATTTTTCTAACTATAATTGCATTTTAATATTGCTCAAATAATTTTGCAACTGATGTGCAGTGATGGCTTTACTTGTCAATGTGGAATAGACCATCTCCGCTGTTTGCTTATGGAGCTCAATTTGATCAATTGGGTGGATATCTTTAGCAAGAACTTCAAAAATTGTTTTCAAATAATCAGCCATGGACTTTGGCTATTGTACTGTTGGCTTCAAAAACCTCATCTGTGTTTTGTCGTCTTTGATGTCAAAGGCTAACATCAACCTTGTCTGATTTGTAGGAGCCATTTTTAGGTATTTGGCATAAGTTTGAGCTTTGAGTTGCTCATTCCTAGCCTTAATTTCTTTGTACTTTTCTTTCAATTCTTGGCTTTGCTTTGAAACTGTCCTTAGTGATGACACTTCTACACTTGCTACACTTGGCTACCTATTTATTGCTTGTGTTTGAGAGGTAGATGGTGTCTCCCTTGCTAGTGCTGCCTGCACTGTGTCACTTCTTGTCTCTTCATATTCCTGCTCAGACAGAGGCTTCAATCTTTGCCTTTTCACATATACCTCATCCAATGGCACTGTAGAGGGACTAGCCTCACTCCTACTTCTTTTTTGATTTCGTTCCTCATTAAGAGGGGTCTGCAATACTAGAGGGTTTCCCATGTTTGTATCAGTTTGGGTCAACTCAGAAATGTTCTGTCATCCTAAATATTTTCTCTGTTCTAAAGTCTCTGATTGTCTTGATGTCTGTGCACTATGATCTTGTGTTTCCCTCTATGAAGATAATATAGACACCTATACAAAGGAATCAAGATCAAGTTGTCTTTCCAAATCTTTCATAACATTGTCTACCTCAACTTGTTCATTGTCTTATTCTATAAGTGTTCCTTCCACCCATTCATTTTGATTAGAAAATTGTTCTATCTCTGGAATTCTATGATGAATGTAGGGGGACAACTTATGCTTTTTCCTTCTATCACAGATGAAGCTGTGATGATCATAAGGCCAGATGAAACACTTTTTCAGTCTCATTCTTCAAGGATTTCCTCTACCTCTTTCCTTGTTTTTTTGTTGTTGCAAAAAAATGGCCCTAGCTGATCCTTTATCATTAACCAAGCTTTCTTCTTGGATTTCATAAAGTTGATTTCATTATAATTGATCACTTGCCTATAGTACTCCAGAGAAAATAATCTCATGGGGACATGTTTAGGCAGTTTAAAGGGAGGCAGCTCACACCCATAAATCCTGATCTCGATATGGTTCTAGTACAAGTACCAGTCCCCAATATTGTATTGCTTGGATAGCTGAAGAATTCTATTAATATCATCACTGATTATAGGAGGAGTACTTCCTATCAACATGGTAGTTACAGGATGCACAAATTGATCAATAAAATCTCCATAAGAATGGGGAGAAGAAGGTGAATTGTGACAAATGGAAGTCTAGAAGATGACTGACCTAGGGTTCCCTCTCGTGTCAAGATTTTGTACAGAGAAAGGGAATTTATTAGCTTGGTAGTAAAGGAAAAGATGATACAGGACTAAAGAATATTTGAATACCCTTTCATTCTCTAATCTCATGAATTGGTCATGCATCTAGTCAGCAATGAATGCCACAGTCATATTTGCAGGCAGGAGGTTGGCAAGGGTTAAAAATAGTCATGTAGGTAAAGGTCATTTCATCTACATACTTGCTAGTGGTAAAACCAATAATGCAAGCAAACATGGTGATAATATCTCTGCCTAGACTAGTAAAGGCACATATCATGTAAGGAGGGGGGTCTTTTGATCTGTATTGTTCTTCAATGAACGTTTGACTGACTTGGTTGATTTTAGAACTTGACAGCCTTGAATATTTATCAAGTAAATCAGAAATTGAAAGGGGAGTGAGGTTCTGGCCAAGCTGTAATTGCAACATTTTGTTTATAGACTCAGCTGTAATGGTGAAAAGAAATTCTTGGTTAGGGGACATTACAACTCTCAGATTGGGGTTGTAGTTTGCATGGCATTGGTGGAAAATGTCTGGGAAGATATGGAAAATGGGGAACTGATATTAGGGAGGTTGGACTCCCAAAGACCTATTTTATCTTCATTGTTTAGATAATTGTCCCGATACCTACAATAAAGCTTCAAGGGGGTATCATCAAAAGTAAGGTCCTTAATTCGAAAATCTTTATTTGCCAAGGGAAGGTAGTTCAAATGCCTGTGGGGAGTAATGATTAGTGCGACATTTAGGGCAACGGGGACTTCCATCCTTGGTTCTTGTGGATTCAACAAAGGAAGTGTGGGTTTTCAATAATTTGAGATACAACAGGTGCTTGGGGAAGTCTAGGGACTAAGAAAATAACTTAATTGTATTGAATAATTTGGGTTTAGATCAATTTAGTGGAAATTCAACACAAAAATAGGGTTTATGAGAGGGAAATGTGGTAAATACCTGTTTTTGGTCGACTGTCTAGACAAATGGCTATAGTGAAGGCTTTTCAGGGTGCACACAATAGTCCGCAGTGGTCTGGAGTTCAGCAACTGATGGCGGTTGGCGATTGGAAGTCAGTTGTTGGACTGGACGTACTCTATGCATGCATGGAAGGTAGAAGTCACTTTCTCGGGAAAAAAGGGAAAACAATGAACATTTTTGTTTTTATGCAAAAAGTCAATGATTTTTGGCAAGTGAAATGAAAACAACAGTTGGTGGCAACTAATTGAGGGGACACTTTGTCGTTTAGTGGAGGTGGTAAATGGAAGCGGTAATGGTTTTCATCGCACTGCCTTTGGGAGGTTGGTGGTTTTGGCGGAGATGCCCGATTATAATTAAAATGACTTAATTATATCAGGGGTGATATGATTGGTGGAGAGGTTTGTTAATTAATCCAAGTGATTAATTAATCCCTTTTTTAATGCATCGGGGGTTTGGTTCTTAACTAATCGCGGTGCAATTAATTAATCTGACTTAACTAAAGTTATTATGGTTTATTTTTCAAACCATCGGGAGGGGATATTTATTTGTGATATGATTGGCGGAGAGGTTTGTTAATTAATCCAAGTGATTAATTAATCCCTTTCTTAATGCATCAGGGGTTTGGTTCTTACTAATCATGATTTGATTAATTAATACAACTTAACTAACTTTATTATGGTTTATTTTTCAAACCATCGGGAGTGGATATTTATTTGTTTTGGGATTTTAATTAATAATACGGGAAGGGGTTATTTGTTTTGGGAGCTAAATAATAATAAAATTAAAAGTTAATATGACTATTGAAAAAGAAAATGCACTAAGTAAATGTTTTCGAAAATACATTCATCATCCAACATTATGACTTAGGCTAAAATGTGTTTGGGGGCTTTAGAACTTAGGTCTTGCAAGTTATTGGGCCAAAGGTCCGGTCCCTCTAGAAGTCAGAGAAATGCTCTGAGCCCCCTTTAACTTTCAGGTTGTTGCTACGTTTAGTAGTTATGGGAAATTAGTAAAATTTAGGGAAAAATGAGTGAGGAGGTTAATTAGTTTGACTTTTGTCTCTGACGTAAATGTCTTCATTATCATCCATACTTTGTCAAAGTGATGAAAGCAAAATATTTGAGCTTTTAACTTAACCATTCATCATACATAATTCTGCAACCAATCATCTACTTACCCACCTACACATCCTACCATTTTTACTTATTTTATTTGGGTGCACTTAAACTGGCAAACCATTATCAAAATTTCCTTTTCTTTTACAATGGAAATCTATCTAAGTCTAACCTTATTACATCCAAGGGCTCAAGTTAAACTATTAAGCTCCTTTTATTCACTCTACTTATCTACTTATCTACCAAGATTAAACAGTTTGGTCATATTTTATTCTCTATCTCTAAGCATGGAATTCGAAACATGGAATAACCAAGATTAAACTATTTGGTTACCATGGACTGTGGCATAAGTAACAAGTTGCACACAATCATTTATACGAAAAGTGAAATAGTAGTGACATTTGGACTTGCACACATTCATGGCCTTTTACTTTTCTTGGGGTTCATTTTCTTTGATTTTTTGACCTTTTCTTTATTCTTTTTGCCCTTTGATTTTTCTTTTAGGGCATACCCTCTTTATATTTTATATTTTTTTAATTTTTTAATTTTTAGAAATATGGAAATCATTTGCAACAAGAAAAGGTATGTACATATTTCAGAGCTAAACCAAGTCAATCATGATATATGACACCTATTGGTATAGGAACATAACAACTACCACATTGTTATAGGAGTGATGGGGTGTGAAGTTATTAGATGTAGGGCTAGTCTCAAGTTGCTTTCCAAAGGGTTTTTCATGAGGTCAAAGTGCTAATCATTTTTCCCATGGTTGTGGAATGTATGTGACCAATATTATTTCATAGAAACAAATATAGAATGAATAATTTGGCATAAGAGCTCTTAAGCATCCCCCACCAATGAGGGGATTAAAATATTGTGGTCTTCTAAAAAATTTCAAAACACAAAACATCAAAGGGGATTTTTTGTTCCTTCAAAGGCCAGCGGGGATGTGGGATCTCACAGATAAACAATTCATGGTGGATGACCAACATTGGTCCTAGATGTCGAATAAATATATTTCTTGTCTAGATTATCAAGTTGAGGATCCCTACTAGTAGTGGCAAGAGGGAGAAGCATGGGTAAAGAAAAAATTTATGCGTACATGGTGTTAGTGTCAGTATATGCATACTTCCATCATGGATCAAATCTTCTCTTTGCATTTTCATTTTAGGTATCTCATACTAGATTTTTTATCATTCCACTAGGTCATGCCAAAATGGTCTACTAATGGTTGTCTTCTTCTCAAAAACTCAAATTTTCCCTCATGAGGTACATTTGCTAACCCATCTCCATGTTACATTCAGTAGTTATGGTTTCAGTTATGTTATTTTTAGAGTCAAGGCAGTGATGTTTAGATTATGTCTTAGGGTTCATTTCCAAGGTCATGTTGGGTTGTGTTACATTCTTTCCACATAGTTAACAAGGGGTTTGAGGGGTACTCGTAACCCCACTTTATGGGGTTCGGGGCAGTGCCCCAGAAAATTTTGGTTTTGGACCCTATGTTAGGTTGGGCGGACCCACCTATGGTTTTTTGCATGATTTTCACATATGTTTTTTTGGACGCGATGGTTTTCAGTCCATGGTATTGGATGCTTCGACATATATAAATATGTATTGTAACATTGAAAGGAACATAATGAAAAATCAAGCTGGTAGTCTCGGTTTTGGGATCGAGTGGGAAACCTCTATGTATATGTGTTTTATGTGTTATGCTCTCGCATTTTTATTTTTCCTGTGATTTAGAATTCATATGCAGGTAATTTCTGTATGGGGTTAAAACCTACATTTGGTATCAAAGTTGTTTTGGCTTCAAAGGGATGCCTTTGTTGCTGAGGGGTTTCGCTCGGGCCTTTGGTAGACCCTGTTCAGTGGGAGATCTGCAAGATCGATTCTAGTGGTGAAAAGAAGATGGCGAGCAACGGAAAGATAGAGATTGAGAAGTTTAATGGTCAGAGTTTTGAGTTGTGTAAACTCAAGATGGAGGATCTGTTGGTGGATAAAGATCAGTGGATCGCGGTAGATCCAGGTACTAAACCATCGGGAGTGACCGATGAAGAATGGAAGAATTTGGATCGGAAGGCAAAGAGCACAATACGATTGTGTGTCTCAGATTCAGTATTGATGAATGTATCCGGGGAAGGTACAGCAAAGGATCTGTGGGACAAGTTAGGGACTTTGTACCAATCTAAGTCTCTGGTGAATAAATTGTTCCTCCGGAAAAAGTTGTATAACCAGAGGATGAAAGATGGAGACTTGGTGACAGAGCATTTGAATGCGTTTAATACTGTGGTAAGTCAATGATTATCTGTTGATATTAAAATTTTAGATGAAGATAAGTGCATCTCTACCAGATTCGTGGGATAGTCTGATTATTGCAATAGGTAGCAATGCAACTGCTTTGCAGTTTGATGAAATAGTCTCAGCCTTGTTGATGGAGGAGATGAGATTGAAAAATATGGACAACCAGAATGGTGATGCCTTGTCTGTACGAGGACGGTCCCAAAATAGAAACAAAAATAAGTCATCGAGTGGGAGATCTAAATCTAGAGGGAGATCTAAATCTCCAGGAAAACCTATAAAGGTGGTGTGTTGGAAATGCAGTAAGGAAGGGCACTTCAGAAAGGATTTTAAATATAAAGCTCTTGATAAAGGAAAGGTATTTGATGATGCTCCTTCTGCAGAGGCGAAAACCACCTCAGATGAAGGTGGGGATGTGTACTTGGCTTCTTCAAGTACACATGTAGATCATGAGGCATGGTTAATTGACTCAGGTGCATCCTTTCACTGCACTCCCCATAGAGAGTGGTTCTGCGAGTATGAGAAATATGATGGTGGTGATGTCTTCTTAGGGGATGACAGGAACGCTAAAATCGTTGGTTGCGGAAAGGTAAAGTTGAAGTTGCAAGGTGGAAGAGTTAGAACACTTCTGAGTGTTCTACATATCCCTGCATTAGCCAGAACTCTAATTTTTGTAAGCAAGCTGGATGATGCAGGTGTAAAAACAGTGTTCGAGAAGGATACCTACAAGATGGTTCGAGAGCACTAGTATTGATGCGGGGAGTTCGGATTGGAACTCTGTACAAGCTGCAATGTAGCACTGTTATTGATGGGTGCAATAGTTCTATGGTTCCTGGAAAATGGAGCAGAAAATCTAGTGGTCTCTAGAGAGAAGACCATGTTGTGGCATCAAAGGCTTGGACATATTGGAGAGAAGGGCCTTCGAATACTTCATGGTAAAGGTATGGTAGAAGGTATGAGTAATAGCTCTCTGGAATTTGATTTCTGTGAAAATTGTGTATATGGGAAGCAGAATCGGGTGAGTTTCCCCTCTGGTGGTAAGAGGACGAAACAAATATTAGAGCTTGTGCACAGTGATGTGTTTGGACCTGTGAAAGTTCCACCACTGGGTAAGTCTGTGTACTATGTATCATTTATAGATGACTTCTCAAGGAATACATGGATATATTTCCTTAAGAAGAAATCTGAAGTCTTTGATAGGTTTAAAGAATTTAAGGCTCTGGTGGAAAATTAGACAGAGAAGAAGATAAAGTGCTGAGGACAGATAATGGTGGAGAATTTTGCAGCAAGGAATTTGAAGAATTCTGTAAGGAAGTGTTGGTATAGACAGCAGAAGTACTACTCCATATACACCTCAGCAAAATCGAGTTGCAGAAAGAATGAACAAGACATTGATGGAAAGGGCAAGAAGCATGCTTGGTGGTGCCGGGTTAGGACAAGAATTCTGGGCAGAGGCGGTGCATACTGCATGTTACCTGGTCAACAGGTCACCTTCATTAGCGTTGGATGATAAGACTCCACAAGAAGTATGGACTGGTAAGAAACCCTCTCTTTCGCATCTGAGGGTATTTGGATGTGATGCATATGTACATGTTTCAAAGGAGAAATGAACCAAGTTGGATAGTAAATCTGAAAAGTGCATCTTTATTGGGTATAAGGATGGTTTAAAGGGTTATAAGCTTTGGAACCCAGTCACACAGAAGGTTGTGTACAGTCGATATGTGGTGTTCAAAGAGGTGAAAGATGTTATCAAACATGAAGTCCAACCAAAGGAACCTATGAAGATAGAGTTTGAACTAAAGGAGGAAGAATCAGACTCTGTAGTAGAGGAGGAATCAGAAGATGAAGAATCACAAACTCCGGCTGTGAGAAGATCAGTTCGAGAAAGAAGGCAGCCAGAAAGGTATAGTCCATCTGCTTTCTGTTCAAATTTTGCTTTGTCTGTTACTGATGATGATCCCAGAACTGTGAAGGAAGCATTGGATTCAGAGGATGGAAAACTCTGGAAAGAGGCCATGGTTGATGAAATGGCATCTTTGCACAAAAATGAGGCTTGGGATCTGGTGGAGTTGCCGGCTGGAAGGAAACCCATTGGCAGCAAATGGGTGTTCAAGAAGAAGACAAATGCAGAAGGGAAGGTGGAGAAATACAAAGGTCGGTTGGTAGCAAAAGGTTATTCCCAGGTGCCAGGAATTGATTTTGGTGATATTTTTTCTCCTGTTTCCAAGGTAACTTCTATTAGATTACTTTTATCTGTTGCTGCTGCTTTTGATTTTGAGGTAGAACAGATGGATGTGAAGACAACATTTCTTCACGGGGATTTGGAAGAGGAAATCTACATGAAGCAACCTGAAGGCTTTGTGGTGAAGGGTAAGAAAGAATTCGTATGCAAGTTAAAGAAGTCTCTGTATGGTTAAACAGTTACCAAGGATGTGGTATCAGAAATTTGATACATTTATACGGGGACTTGGCTTCACCAGAAGCAAAGCAGATCATTGTGTTATTTTAAATTAATTGGTGACCGTGTTATTTATCTGGTCTTGTATGTGGATGATATGTTGTTGGTTGGAAATTACAAAGAATTATCCAGGATTGAAGACCCAATTGTCCTCGAAATTTGACATGAAAGATCTCGGTGTTGCAAACTATATTTTGGGCATGGAAATTAAAAGAGATCGGGCAAAGAGGAAGGTCTGGTTAAACCAGAGGAAGTATGTTGAGACAATACTGCAGAGGTTTAATATGCAAGATAGTAAACCGGTGAAGGTCCCTATTCCTGTAAGTGTGAGGTTATCTGCTGAACAGTGTCCCAAGACACAAGAAGAGGAAGAGGACATGTCCCGTGGTCCATATGCAAGTGCAGTCGGTAGCTTGATGTATGCCATGGTCTGTACTGGACCAGACATTGCACATGCAGTGGGAGTATTGAGCAGGTTTATGTCAAAACCAGGGAAGGAGCACTGGACAGCAGTGAAGCGGGTTTTCAGGTATTTGCGTGGCACTAGTGATTATGGTTTGTGCTACCAAGGAAGACCAGGATTGGACAGAGTGTTGGATATTCATGGCTTTGTTGATGCAGACTGGGCTGGAGATCTGATCAGAGAAGATCTACAAGTGGGTATGTGTTTAACCTATTTGGAGGTGCAGTCAGTTGGATGAGTAAGAAACAATCTGTAGTGGCACTATCAACTACAGAGGCAGAATACATGGCAGCCACTCATGCAAGCAAGGAAGCAGTTTGGTTGCATAGATTTTGTTCAAGTATGGGGTTAGTACAGGGAGCTATAAGGATAGACTGTGACAGCCAAAGTGCAATTTTCTTGGCAAAGAACCCTGCTTATCATTCAAAGACAAAGCACATTGATGATCAGTATCACTTTGTGAGGGATATGATAGAAGACAAAAAGGTGTTGCTGGTAAAGGTGGACACTTTGAAGAATACTGCAGATGCATTGACAAAATCTGTGAGCTCTGAGAAGTTCTCTTGTGTAGAGAAACAATGGGCATTTAAGGGTTGGAAAAATGACTAAGCTCTCCTGTGGCCCCCTGTGGAAAGAAAACAACAAAGTGGAGATTGTGTTGGGTTGTGTTATATTCTTTCCACATAGTTAACAGAGGGTTTGAGGGGTACTCGTAACCCCACTTTATGGGGTGCAGGGCAGCCCCCCGGAAAATTTTGGTTTTGGACCCTATGTTAGGTTGGGCGGACCCACCTATGGTTTTGTGCATGATTTTCGCACATGTTTTTGGGACGCGATGGTTTTCGGTCCATGGTATTG
>APFE030897052.1:173136-201648 GCA_000404065.3 Pinus taeda | reverse complement strand
AGAGATGGAGTTTCAGTTGAGAGAAAGGGATATTGCAACACTTCACGAGATGCAAAACAGTGCAGTGAATGTAGAGGCACATCTGCTGATCCGAAGGGCAAGGTTGAAAGAAGAAGAGATGAAAAACATAGATCCGGAAAAATCGAGATCTCTAGAGGTAAAGCTTGACATTTTGGTAAGTGCAGTGAAAAAGATGATGGACAAGATCAACGCAAGGAATGATGATTATGTTCTAGCTCATGGCTCGCTAATTGAAGAAGAACAAGTTGCTGCTCCAAAACATTTTGTTTCTTATCCTAGTTGTCATAGATCTGATAGTCATTGTTTTATAGATCATTGTGAAGAAGAGAGAACTGTTGATATGACATGCATGCTTGATGATGTGTTTTATAGTGATGATTTACCTCAGTTTGATGAGTATGATGATGATTATGTTCTCCAAACATAGGCTAATCTTACAGACAAATCAGCAGCTAGTTGGTGGGAGGAAAAAGTTCATTTTCAGCAGCTTGAATACAATGTTCAGCCATCACATATCAGCTATGACATTAATGAGGAAAGTGCAGCAAAGTTTGAAGTAAGTGAAGGATCTTTACCTTTTTGTTTTGATTCATGTCAGTTCATCAGAGATAACTACCATGCAATCAGAAATCAGTTGTCAACATGTCTTAATTCGAATCATCTTGAGAGCAAAGAAAGTTGTGTTCAAGACTTCTCATATTCAGATTTGCAGCCCCAAAATGCCATTGGTTGTCAAGTTGCAGATGAAGTCACGGAAGTTGACATATTAGATCAAATGTTACAAGAAGGTTCCCTACCTTTTTGTTTCAAATCATTTCAGTTTTTGAAGGGAAACTTGCATAGTCCATATTCAGTGAAAACTGAGCAGCATGTAGACAATCATGTAATCACAATGGAACCAATAGAAATGGGATTGCAGCAGTCTTTTCAAGTTTTTCATGATCCAATATCCGATGTTTTGGATGAGGTTTGCAGTCAAAGTCTTTCTCCATTGACTACATGTGAGCTTGAAACATGTGCTGATATGAATTTGATCTGGCAGCTGGTTTCTTTCTCATTTTCAGCAGAGGTCTTGTCACAAGACTTAGATCAACATTTGCATTCCTGGTATGAGGAGAAGAGAAGTAATCCATTGGGTGAGCTAAGTACTAGTGTGCTTGAATTTCATGATCCTTATGCAGTGTTTTTGGAGGTGGATAGAGCATCCATATCATTCATTGGATCTGTTTCTAAGTTGTCATGGGAGTTGACTTTCAGTAGTTCTCTCTTGTTATTCATAAGCGAGAACTTGCGGAGATTTCAAACAGCAGATGAGATGCTTACTTGGTTCCATTGGTTGTTTCATTTCACTTGATGAGGTGATGAATGAAACTGTTAGAGTAGGTTGTGATGAATAAGCTCCACTTTGAGCATCATTTTCAGTTGGTCGATTGTGTTTAAGTATTGAGTCAATTTTTAGTTGAGTCATGAGTCCTTTGTTAGTGAATTTTCAGTCTTGTTGTTAAGTTAGTTTGCGTCAGTTTTCAGTCATGCATTCCAGCTTGAGCTTTTGACTCCATTGCCCAATAATTGTAAGGCACTGGTCTGCTCTCCCAGAGGTCTGCGATTCTTGACACCTCTAAGGAGCTACCATCCCCATTGGAGCCAATGTTAGTGTCAGTCTTTCCAGCCTTCCTCCAGTGATCAAACATGCTCTTACAAAGTGATTTTGAAGTGTCAAGGTCAAATTTTGTCATTTCAGTGAGTCTTCAAGCAAAATTTGGTCGCTAGGTATTAGGTCTAGGGTTTGCTTTATGCTCCTTCTAAAGTTGTCCAAATGGCCGTCTATGTCATCATTTAGCTGAGTCTATCATCATTCATAGGGTTGTCGTTATCATATCAGTGTCTAATGAGTCATTTTACATCTTGTTCATGCTTCAGTTGTGCCTTGGCAAGTTCATTTCCCTCTCCTAGGGTTTTGAAGCCAATTTCTCTTGGACGGTTAAATCATCAGCAAAACTTGTATCCAGATGTGCATACACCTTCCCCTATCCTTAAAGTACCTTATCAAACACTTCCCATCCCTTAGATCCGCCAAATTCCTCATTTTCGCACAAACCCTAATTTCTAGCTACAACCTGGCAATTTTCTAGGTTGGGCCTGTGTTTTTCCCTTTTGGACCCCTTCCCCTCACTCAATCTCTAATATTCCACTTTCCCCTGCTTCCTAACATCCCTCCCCACTCCTAAAAATTTCCCCAAGAATTTTGAAGCCCCCTATCCCCTTCATTTCGCTCCATTTCGACAAAATTCCTTGTTTCACACATCAGGACAAGTCGCACTCAAATAATGTTCCAGAGAAATCAAAAATGAATTTTGGGAAATGGAGAGATATTTTTGTCCACAACATGCCAAAGAAGAAAAACCTCCTTCATTTTTTGCACAGGTGTCATAGTTTTAAAGAAATGTCAAAAATACCGGCGAGAACGAAGGTGCTCCAAGGACGGTTGGCCAAAACACAAAAACAAAGGAAAACGCCCGATCCACTCCAAATTTTGGCCAAAGCCTCTTTGAATGAGCATGGTAATTGATTGAGGACTCCCAGCCCAAATTTCAAGAAATTTGGAGAAAATTTTGTCATTTGTGAATTTTTTATGCCAATTACAGGTTTTTCCCGTGGAATGTCGCCCCGGGTGCGGCCGTTTTGGAGGACTGCTCGAATTTTGAAAACTTGGCATTTTTGGAAAGGGCATGCAAAGAGAAAAATTACCAATATTTGGGAGAAGCTTGATTTTGAGATTTGAGCCTCCAAAAGCTCAAAATACATCAAAAAAATGACTTTCTGCCCACTTTTTGAGTTGCAGAAAGTGACCTTGGGAGAAATGGTTTTTGAGGGGCAAAACAACTCCAAATTCAGAAATTCCACTTGGGATGGAAAGTAGACAGACCAAGCTTTCCAATGAGCCATCTTGAACCTGATTTGGACCAGTGGAACCCACTCAAAAGTTGCTGCAAAGGGGCGCGGCATGAGAGCCAGGGGGCACGGCAGTGAGAGCCAGCTTTGCCAGAATTGACCTTTTTTGTGAAAAAACACTGTTTTGACTATGGTTGACCATTTTTACTTGTAGATGATGGATAAATGTAATATTTTCATGGCACTTTGATAGATTTTACCTCTCTTTACTCTTCTAGAAGCTCCCTTGATGTAAAAAGTGAATAATTAATGCATGAATCAGTTAGCTAAGTAATAGAGGCAAGTTGTTGAGCTGCCTATTATCTAGTGCTTAGTTTGGAATTAGTTCAAACTTCTCCTAGAAGGATGAGCTCGACCCCTAGAGGCAAGGGAAGAGGTTAGCTTGCCTATATTATGTGTTTTCTTAGTCATTTTCAGAGGTTGGAAGGTTGGACTCTTGTGGGAGAAAGCTTTATTGTATATTGTACATCTATCTCTGCAATTTAGAGAAAAGGAAGGCCAGGGTTCTGCAGACGTCATTGTGGATTCTTGTGGATTGTTGTGTTGATGGTGTGTTCTCTACATGTTCTTGTAAGTTTGTTTATGTATTCCACATCTCTCTTTTGCTTCTATTTGGACAGATGAAGTGATAAAGTTTGAAATCATGTTTTGACATGCTCAGCTTTTTAGTTTGTTCAAAATTTATGTTTTCTACTGTCTAGGGAGGACTCAAATGGTTGTTTTCCCTCTTTAGCTCCTTCTCTATCATCCCTGATCATCCATCTCAGATTAAGGCATCAGCGCTCACTCCTACCTTGCCCCAAAGATCCCCCTGCAAAAACTGTGCTCAATCCCCGCACCCTGAATTGCACTCCCTCCAATTGCCACAAAAAACCCAAAAATCTTTAAGTCAACCCCCCTTATCAATTTACTAGCCTAATATATTTGATCCTAATTGGTCAGCTTATCATATTGAAAAATCTACCGTATCTGACCCGAGAGAGCCTTCTCATACCTCGTAGGGCTAGCTACGAGGTGAAATGGTTTGATGTAGCCTTGAGAGTTTGTCTATCTCAGCCTAGGTGAATTCCAAGCGTTAACATACTGGACGATATATCCTTCTGGGGCAGTTCTTGTCATTAGGAAGTGTATTATATCCTCAAAATGACCATCTGTGATGTGCACAACAAATGGTTGCACGTCAGACAATCCTTCTTTCAAATTAGTGGGTTCTTCCCCTATTTTGATGTGTGATAGATGGTCTAGTCCCGTGTTTAGTCATCCAGGATTCACAATAACTTCAAAATCATACTCTTCGAATAATAATAGCCATCTGCAGATTCCCCTCCCAACACAGGCTTATTGACCATGTATTTCAGCATGGAGTGATCTGTATACATCTTAAAATAGCCTCCCGGCAAGTAGTGCCTAAACTTCTGGAGCACATACACCGTGGCTAACCCTTTGTGCTCGGTGGTTGAATAGTTCTTCTCCACCTTGGATAACCTTCTGCTTGCAAACACAATAGGATGGTCCAAGTCTCCTCCACTAGCATGTGTCAGTATTGCTCCCAGCACTATACATGACACATCGACATGTACATGAAACTTCTTCTTCCAATCTGGGAATACTAGAATCGGTGTGGTGACCATCTTTTCTTTCAATACATCCAAGCTCTTCTTACAGTCCTTGTTCCAGCAGAATGTGACATCTTTCTTCAACAACTTCTCCACAGGCGCGGTGATCTAGGCATAGAATTTGATAAAATTTCTGTAATATCCCATATGTCCTAAGGTAGCACGCAAATGTTTCACACTCCTCGATGCTTCCAAGTTCAGTATCACCACTATATTCATGGGATCTACCATCAATCCATGTCTGAAAACCACATGACCTAGCAGAGTCCCAAAAGGAACACAAAAAAAACACTTCTTTAGATTGAGTGCGATCTAGTATCTTCGACAAGTATCTAGCATCGGGCGTAAACTGGCAACATGGTGTTTTACCAGTCCAAACACAATCCAGTCATCAAAGTATACTTCCAGGAACTTATGAATAAATTCCTTGAACGCTACAATGACTACGCATGAGAAGATCATAGGCACATTCTTCAATCCAAACGGCATTACAGTGTACTGGAAACAACCCCACTGAGTCATGAAGGTTGTCTTGCTCCTATCCTTCGGCATGATTTTGATATGGTGGTACCTAGAGAACCCATCAAAGAAGGAATATGCTTCTTGGCCACCTACATTGTCCAACACTTCATCAGTGAATGGAGTAGAGAAAGGATCATGTACGCAAGCATCATTCAACTTTATCAGATCTACGCATATCCTTATTTCATCCTTATGCTTTTTCTCCTATACCACCATTGGGCTTACCCAGTCAGATTCTTCCACACGGTCAATGATGCTTGCCACGAGCATCTTGTCTAGCTCTAAGCGGACCTTCTCCTTATACTTCGGATTGAGACGGTAAGGTCTTTTCTTAACCAGCTTCATGTTGGGTTTCAATGTGATATTCATAACACCTAGGTCAACGATTATCCCTTTTAAATCTGTAAAATTGGTAGGGAATAAAGCCTGGTATTCACAGAGCAATTTAGCGACCTTATCCACTGTTGCATTTTCCCAGTAGTCTCCAATCTTCGCGAATTTGGGCTCTGCCTCCGTACCCAAGTTTACTTGTTTCGTTTTCAGCGGCATGGTTATATTGGTATTCTCAATCTACGGTCCTTCAACCTCTTGGTGGCCTTCTGTTTCAGGGGTGTTAATCTCTCGTAGATCCTCATCCTCTTCTTCAACGATTATATTATAGCATTCCAGCGTGTGACTTATCTGAGTAGCCCACTAAGGCTGAATCAGATCCAAGGGATCCTGAGGTATCCCAAAGATTGCTACTTTCACCTCTTATAGTGCCTCATCAATATAGTCAAACCCATCTTCAAAACTAAATGTCATTATGAATCTGAATATCCCATTCACCTGTACCATGGTGAAGCTCTATTTCTACATACCAGTTCATCAAGATGACGTCTAGGGTGTGACAGAATAAGTGCACCCATTCAAGTTGGGGCTTCTCTCCATAAGCCTAGGCCCATTTGGCCAAATGCATGCACATATCATCCTTCCCATCATAATCATCTATCATTCGCACCTTTGGCTTCCCAAAGAGTGTTCTCATCATCCTCCTACATTCACTCCAATCATCAAAGCTTCCCTTATGCGTACCCCACCATCTTATAGGCATAGCACGCAGTGCCCAATCCAACACCTAGAAGCACTGCTTTTTTGGTACCTCCCTTTCAAATGCATCCAAAAAGATATCTACATCATTTAGGCCATCATAAGTGGGCATATTCCTTACCCTCGATGACACACAATGCAATGACCAGGTCATCATGTTGCAGCTCAGTGTAGTCACCTCATGTAATCGATTCTACCAGCGCTCTAACCCTTCATTAGAGTCCGAGGTGCAGGAACTCTCGCGATCCCATGTAATTCACCCATCTACTATTGGATTCACCCAATCTTGGTCTCGCACTATTATCTTATAGATACAGTCCATATCATCATCACTCTCATAATCGTAGATTGGTTTAGTATAGCGCAATCCTTCAGTAGGATCTATGGGTACTATTATGCGAAGCGATTTCTTCTTAAATATCATTTTTCACTTATTTAGGTTGATCACCTCGTTCATATTAGTAGCCCAGTCAATTCCAGGAGTGCAGGATAGGGGTTGTTGTCATCCATAATTTCTATTATTTCAAAGTCAGCTAGTGCACTCGCACCTTCGATATCTACAGTCACCCCCTGCAGCCACCCCATGGGGATGATCTTTTGCTGGTTCGCTATCCTTAGCTGAATTAGAGACCATTCTACGCAAGTCTCCCCATCCATTCCAAAGTCTGCTTTGGTAGGATGTTCGCATTTGACCCCAAGTCCAAAATAACCTGATCCATTTCATACTCCCCTATCTGTGTGGTAAACCTCATCTCCTGTCCCATCCTTGTTTTATGCTTACCAATATTTCATACTACGTGCAACTCACCTAGAGTGTTTCTGGCACATCTATTTATGAGCTCCTTTAGCCCCTTCACAGCCCTTCTATCGCGCAGTAACTTCATAAAGGTCCCTTGGAAAGTTGTAAGCATAGAAGGGTCCATCTCTTGATCAGGCTTATCCTTGCTTCCTGAGGTGGAGGCCTCAGTGAAGCTCTTCTTAGCTTCCATGGATGTTTCTCGTGCGCGCTCCAAATCGAACTCAACCTCCTTCACCAGAGCTTTGTGAACCCATGCACTATCTTTGAGCTGTTTCCCCTTGTCATCTCCTATTGTGATTCCACTTCGGAGCACTATACTCACATTCGAATCCTCTTCGTGCGGTTCAGGCCTCATCATCTACAGGTTCTGAGTCGGCTGAGGTGGTAGTGTCCCTTTGTCACATATCCTTGCTATCAGTGTAGGACAGTCTTCTGTTTCATGATCAAACAGGGTGCAATATTTACACGGCGGACGTGTTGGGTTAGTGCAATTGCGGGCATATTGTCCTGGTCCTCTGTAATTGTAGCAAATCAGCTATCCCTGACCTCTGCAAGGTCCTCCTCCGCCATGGCCTTGTCCGCGCCCCTGAAATCTTGTCCACACCATCCTCGCGGTCTGGTCAAGGGGCCACGTTTTTGCCTGAACCCTATAGGTGGGGGTTCTATCCATCATTAACTCATATCTTCTGCAATTACGCTCATCATGCCCTACTGATCTACAGAAGTTGCAGAATAGTTGTTGTGGTGTTTGTACAAACTTTTGCAACAAATGTCAGTTATCCGTTGCATGTTTTCTTGCTACCTAACATATAGCGCACCACAATGCAGGCCCCACGCTCGGTCCTGCTTGAGCTTCTAGCCTCAAAGGCATCGGTCCTCCTCCTGCAATATAGTTGGCAAAGACCAGGCAATGGTCTTTGTCATGCCCCTGACCCTTGCATTTTAGGAAGCATACCTCTTTGCGTGCCTCTGGTCGAACCATTCTGTCTTGCTTCAAAATTTGCATCATGAGGAAAAGGTTTTTCAATTGCGCATGGATTTGCTGAACCCCCAGATTTGGATCTTACATCAGTGTTTCATGTAGTCTCATGGAAATCTCTAAGCCCTCCACCTGAGTTGTTATCTTCTGTTGCGACAGCGCAACCATTAGGTGCGGCAAGAATGAAGCCACAAACCACTCGCGGTGATGTTCGTTTGTTAAGTTCATATTAGCTTCATGGATTTTACACTTCAATCTTTGATCTAATTCCCAAGGTGTCTCGCCTGGCTGCATCGTGATCTCCTTGAATACCACAACCAAATGTGCCTCAGATTTAGGTCTATTGAATTCTCTATTTAGTGTTGTTTGGATGTTTGCCACTCGAGCATTTGGGTTATCATTAGAGTACTTGATGTACTAGGTTAGCACACGATCCTATAGAACTAACCAATGTCACCTTCTTCATGTGATCATCTGTAACACCTTGAGATTCCCATACGAATTTCATGACCAACCAGAATTGGTTCGGGTCATCATTTCCCGAGTCTTTAAACAAAGGTAGCTTTACCGAGTTTGACATACTGAACTACAGTGGAGATGGAGGTGGTATGGATGAAGTCGCAGGTGATGGTGGTGAAGTTGGAGGTGGTGTGGGTGGAGGTGACAGTCGTGGGAATCCTTTTCTTATTAAAGGAATAAAACTTCGCAGAGAAGCCTGCGTACTCCCTCTTCGTCACCTCGTGGAGGTGGAATCAATGGACTATATTTACGATCATTTCTTGCTTTGTTTCTGTAATATTTTCTGCTTGGCATAGCTACAAACGTTAAGGTAGCTGCATAACCCGTTTTTCGCACAATAACATTTTAATCCAGGTATTCAAAGATTTCAAGTACTTACCTTGCAGTCCTTTGAAAAAGCGTTGCTCCACCTCACTATAGCTGACTGAGGTATCGACCATGAATTCAGTCACAAATCCTCTTATGATGCGATTGCGCCAATGATCGACATCGTGGGCAATCTTGTCCTCAGATGCTTCCAATATTTGTACTAGCTTTTGGGGCCCAAACAATAGGACCATCAAGTCTCCACCTTCCTTGGCTATCTGCTAGCTTCACGATCCACTCGTATAGCTCAACCAAAAAGGAACAACAAAAGATATTGTGGATCTCTATATATAGGTACTTGTCCAACCACTGTTCCTTTGTTAGTCTCGGGTTTATCTTTTCCTATGCCGCGAATGCGTGGATCTTACTATCCAACCAGTCTCCGATCTCTTTCTTAGTTGGATTCCAATGATACGACATCACACATCTCTTATGTAGATTCAGGTCCCAGCAATAGAACCATTTGTTATCTTGTGGGGGCCTGACCCAGGTTCAATGTTAGTTATGCAAACAAATCCCTACACTACTGGCCCTTTCGGCATTAGCCCGCAAAGCGTGGACCAAAGTCTCACTCGAAGCAGTATGGGGGGATGTTGGAACCAAGTTTCCACACACTGAGATGGTTGTGATGTCGATTTATTCCATCTATTCCTGCCTTCACACACACTTAGTTCTAGGGCTTGTAAGACTAGCTCTCTATTCCGCCCTTCAGTACCTCCGCGAAAGGGTATGCTTGACCTTTGCGCAGCCTTAACATGCAGCTCAGGTACTTTTGTGCTGCTATGGCAGCGTATTGTGTAGATTCCCAAACTAGTCTAATTGTCTTACTTATTGCATTAAACAATCATAGTTAGCACTGCGTAAATAGATGTTATTATTTGCGTTCACCTAACCAACGTAATTACATACATTCACGCATCATATAAGAATTATAAATGAAATGTATACATAACATGTCAGGATGCATTAATAGGAACAAGGACATAGAATTTGCAAAATATTTCTCTTTATTGATATCTTTCAAGTGATTACAGACTCTATCCACCCTGTGCACATAGCTGCAGGGGTCTGCGCATTCAGCTATAGACTTCCACCCTAGGCCTCTGCGCACTCAGCTGTATAGCCTCTAGCTATGCTACAACCTAAAACTTAGACTTCTTACTTAAGAGCTATGACTATTTGACTCAAAACCATTACTCTAAAACTACTTAGAGCTTAGCTCTTTTTATACAATTCCATGGTCCGCGAACCATGGGTAGATCTCTTACAACCGAATTTACTTTACAAAAATAAGGGTGGACAACCCTTTGTGACTCATGACACCTTCGTGCTCCGTGACCACAAAATGTGGAGTCTTTACATGTTTATTACAAAATTTAACCCAAAACATGGGCTTTTAGCCCCAAAACTGTCCTTGGGGGATCCCGTTCCCAACACAGTTACAAGTTATTTGCAAAAAAGATGGTGAGACGAGGGCCAGAGAGTTGATAGCAAAGATTTCACTAGATATAATATGAAATGATTTCAGACATTAGATATCAATTTCTGTTGTTTGTTAAAACAATTTGTTAATGTTCATTTTTTGTAGTCTTATATATAAGAAAACAAATAAAATTGCAAATATTGTTAATGCCACATGGAAATATTCGAATTAAAAAATGAACTTTGTTATAGGTGTTATAAAAAACTAAAATATGACATTCATATAACAAAAATTGTATTCAGATTCAAATTTTAATTATCATAGCTATGATTAAAATAAACATCAAAGCTGAAACAAATTTTCGACAATAAAAAATAGTTATTGAAGATGTATTTTCATTTTTGTTAACGAAAGAGAAACTATGTTCAAATTTTTCACAAAATTGGTAAATTGTATCAGAATTTGCACAAAGCAATGGTTTTTTTAAAAATAAGGTATATAATTCAAATTCTAATATCACAGTTCACTAGCATATTCATGACTGCCATTTCGGTTCTTTTGCCTCTTTAACTTTGTGCCCTTGCATTGTGGAAAAATAGCAACAATTAATTAAATACATATAATAAATGATAATGTGACTGAAACAAAGCTATGGGACGGAAAAAGAAGAGAAGAAAAAAAATAGATATGTAATTGATCTCGCTAATTTTGGATATAGAGAGTAGCATTTGATATCTAAAGAGTTTATGAAACCATTTATACTTGGGCCCAAAAGTAAATGAATTGGAATCTGTGAACCATTCTATGAAAAATCCATTTCTAATGAAAAGCGAAAAAAGATGCATTCAAATATTAAATGATTTCAAAATAACATATATACAAATTCTGAATATTTGATCACTAGTAAACAAAAAAATGAACACTGCAAGGTTTAAGGAAACTTACACTATGTAAAAGCATGTGTCCTTATTGCTTAATTGTTAACTTCTTTCAGTGTTTGTGCCTTCTTGAAATAATTTCTTTAACTTTACCTATGCAATGTTTCATAGGAACAATTATAATTTGGAATTTGACACTTTGACTGAATAGCTCTTTCTCATTATCTGTGATTCTTCCCGCAATTACGTAGCTAAAGCAAAGTTATGTTCATTAACATTAACATTAATTACCTATTCATTTTGGACTATGATTCACAACAAATAAACAAATATATAGTTATTGCCTATACGAAAATAACTAAAATTTGCAAAAAAAGAAAAATGTATAGCTTTTACAGTCTTACAATTACTCAGAGTGTAATGAAGCATGTACTGTATCATGGTAACTGTAGTACGAATGTGAAACATGAGAATAACATTGTTGAAGAGGGGAATCTGTCCAAATGTGATCAATAATGTTTCTTTTCTGAGAAATAAAATTCCTCGTTATCTTTTGTAACTATTCGAATGATATATATTCTAATTTTTGATTACTTATGTTTCTATTTGAATTAATGTCGATATTGAAATCTCTAATAAGTATAAAAATGTCATCACCAAATGTGAATTGTGCCTTTTCTTTTGCTATTTCTTCCATGATCGCAGAAACAGGTACAAGTGGCGTAACATATACATTTATTATGCATATTTGACATTGGAAATATACTTTCAACAAACAAGTTTGATTTTGTTATTGAATTTTTTTTTCATTGATACAATTTTTATGTTCTCTTATATGCAAGTAAGTACTCCATGAAGACAACTTGATATGTTGAAATTGAATTCCGAAATTTAGTATTCGACGGTGGATATTTTAAATGCGTTTCTTGGATACAAAGAATCATAATATTCATTAAATCTTCATCACACACAATGTCATTCACATGAGCACGTAGACTTCATGTATTCAAACTTGAAACCATTAAAGTATTTTCATTTTCTATCGACTTTTCTATGCACTTCAATTTCCATGATGGTTTAGTCATTAATCGTTTCATTTCTTCTAACACTTTCTTATTTACACAATTTTTTGTGTGTGTTAGTATTTGAAGAAGATACAACGATTCCTTCATTCTAACACGCGAAAGTGTTGTGTAAACTTGTCCATGTGTTGATATGCCACTTAGATCAAATTGAAGTACATTTAACGTTAAACCATATGATTAGTGAATTTTTCTAGCACAAGCTAGCTATATCGGAAATTTTTTGCGCACTATAGTTCTAAAGCACTTCCTCAGTTACATGTCAATGGATTTTAAATACAAAATATTGGAGTCCAATTAGATGAAACATTTTCATCATACAATTCATGATACTTGTTTCTTTGAAGTTTTCCGATATCTATATTTACAAAATCTATCCATAACACATCAACATTATTATTATTTTTCATATATTTTTTGCATATCCCGTCAGTGCCATTAACAAGGCCATCTTTTGTATTATAGTTCTTTGCATATTGTTCAACAAGAACAATGCATTTGATAATTATTCTTGATGGTAATCTTGTTTTATTTTCATATGCAACAAATCATATTTTCTTATCATGAGATTCGTCGATTACATCAAGAACTATTAGCGTGCCATGTTTCCATTATGATTTTGTACATATTTGTTTTTGTAAAATAGATAAGGAAACAATGGATCCATTGGGGTAGGTCTGTAGCACTTATCATTTATATATTTTATATCTTCATCAGATTATTGATTCACTCACATTTTTTAAGGATTTCAATGAACTTGTTATATTTTTTACACATTGTCGTGCACAATTCATAGCATTTGACTTTCTCTTTCCAGAAATCATATTCTAGTGTTTCGCCCACTAAAATTTATTTGTAAAAAATCATAGAATCTTTGATTGATTGTGCTTGGAACAAGTCACTTGAAAATATAGCATCAATATTTCCAAAATAAGCCAACGAAGTATGCTTAATTTCATGTAAGTGTTTTTCGACATGGTATAATAATGTTAAACCTATCAAAGACACTTCATCAATTATCATAATATGAAGCTGTTCACAATGTTTTATCAATGTGTCTAATTTTTCACCTTTAAGCGAAATATATTATGATTTGTTAAATGGTAAATGGAATGCAGAATGTAATGTTATACCACCTAGATTGAACGTCGTCTTCCATGTATATGTTGTGATGATTCCTTTTAATTAACATTAGTCATATCCGAACATATTATTGTATAAGTGAATTAGAGATTGGAATATTGCTACAATAGTAAATGTGTTTCTAACCCTCGCACCACCTGTTACAAGTACATATAATGGGTCATTTGGATTTTTTTTCTTCTCATCAACTATTTCTTTCACTATTCTTGCATATTTTGGATTAAGAATTGTCATGATTTTATATAACTCTATTTATTCTTATACTTTTGGTTGCTTTACAAGTTCATAAGGTCTCTCAACAATTGCTTTTGCATTTTTAGCCTTTTGTAAATATGGTATACATGATTCCATATCGTATTCTTGATAACATTTTTCATTTTCCATCTCATCACAAGCAAAAACATTTCTTTCAAACAATTCACTCTCTTTCTTTTCAAGATTAGTAACTATGCTATCAATATCATTCCACTTTTTCATTTTTTCGTTGGTGAATTTTCACTCATTACATTTCATGGTTTTCTCAAATAAGAAATATGCATTCTTCCAACTCGAATATAGTTCCCTAAATACATTTCCATCTGTATGATATGGGACATACAACATCAATTGTTCTCTATAATAGTTATGAACATCAATATGTTTATTATACTTTACTTACCTTATAACATATGGTCTATTAGAATTTCCTCTTTTTTTGCCTTGCAGTGTATAACATGATGTAAATTCCGCTAAACATACATGTTCGATGTTTTCTAGTTGTTGCAAATAGCGATCAATAATTGATAAACATGATGTGTCTTTTGAATCATTCGATTCACGTTCCAAGTCTCTTGGTTTATTTAGTAAAAAAAGTTCAATCATATATTGCTAAACTGTTAATAAATATACATCTTCTTGAACCAATATTTAGTGGCAATGACATCACCATATATATAGCTTATTGTGCAGGCATTTTATGTAAGTTCAATAAAGCTTTTCCAAGTCAGTTTCTACGACATCAACATCATATTTTTGACACTCGCTTCACACACGTTTAAACATTGACGTCATTGTTTTATCTAGATTTTTCATGTATGAAATACAATAAGTAGTTGTAGCATATGAATCAAGTACAAATTGAGCATTAGTATTTGTACCCTAGATTAACAAAATATGTTTAGCAAATCTATTAGTCAAAATGTCTATTGGTTTTATTTTCAACAAAATTTTTCTCTGTCTCATAGTACATTGAATTGCATGAATATAGTCGTATTTGCTTATGCTTATTTTTTTAGAAAACTATCAAATGTATGTGTCTCATCATGTTCCATATTCTCTAGTGCATCAAATATCGTTCTTGCATTTTATTTTGTATTTTAATTTTCAAATTCCATATGCTCAAGTATTCATGTTCTTAGCATTGGTGGTATTAGAAAATTGAACCTACAATCCATCTGTTTTACTTTATACAAGTTCTTGTGTGATTATGATGTTGGACAATTTTCAAATTTGTAGGTGGTTTGGTTGAATCACAACATAAGTACATGTCTATGAAGTTTTTTATTTCAGTATCCATACTTGTTCCATAGATGGGGGAAATTTTAATCCATATCAATCCATGTTCATGTTGGTGTTATGCAACCAACTCACAAAATAGAAGAAAATATAGATCACCGACTTGAAAAATAACCTCCTCGAGGGGGAAACCTCCTTTACATCACATAAATGAACAATTCTTGGATGATACAAATGATAATACTTCCTTGGTATATATAGGATTCTAAGGCATCATGATATAATTAGAGGTTACATAACAATAATAATGTAAGGGCACAATAATAACAATAGTGGGCTTCTATGGGGCACAACAATAACAATATGAGGGACACATGGGCACACTCATAACAATAGGGGGATACACTAACAATAATAATAAGGTGGGTAAACTGGTATTACATGGACCTAACATGCCCCTCTCCTTCAAAAAATTGTTGTCCTCAAAGCTTGAGTAGTTCTAGATTCTGTATAAAATTTTATCCTCCCATGTGTAATCTTCAATGGGTAAGTTCTTTGGCTTAATGAGATACTCTAAAATTAATCGATTTTGTAGCTATCAGGTTATTATTTTCATGATTTATTCAAGCTCAAATATGATTTTTACTTCTTAATTAAGTTCTGGAAACACTGTTTGAACTGGGATCTTGTAATCGATAACCTTGTTTAAGCATGAAACATGGGAAACTAGGCATACTTAGGAAGACATGGGTAGCTCCAATTTGTATGCCATAGTACCAATATTTTGCAACACCTTTTAAGGACCATAGTACTTGGGTGACAATTTATTATCCTTCTTAGCTTGTTTGAGGGACATTTGTAGTCGTAAAAATACCCAGTCGTCTGCATCAAAACTTCTTTCACTATGATGTTGATCTACCTATTGTTTCATTTGATTATGTGCCGGTTATCCTTTAAGAGTTGGAGAATTTGTTGTTGAGAATCGATGTGATATTACACTACTTGTACCTTAGAATTTTCTCTAAAAGATGATGTGATGGATGGTGGATGATATCCATAAAGTGCCATAAATGGGGTCATTTTTACTGTAGTATGGAAGGAAGTGTTATACCACAATTCAACTAGAGGTAACTATTCAACCCATTGTGTTTTTTTATCAAATACAAAGCAAAGAATATATCCTTCCAAACATTTGTCCACTATCTCAGTTTTCCTGTCAGATTGAGGATTATAAGATGCGCTATGAGCTAATTGAGTACTAAGACAAGAAAATATTTCTGTCCAAAAATTTCTAGTGAAAATGGGATCTCTATCACTTATAATAATCTTTGGGTTTCCATGTAGATTTTGAATTGTTTCCGTAAACGCAGTAGCAATTGTACTTGCATAGTAGAAAAGTGTGCATACTTGGTAAGTCTATCAATTACCACCATGATGACACTCTTTCCTTTAGACTTGGGTAAACCTGTGATAAAATCCATTGAGACCTCCTCCCAATGCTAACTTGGAATGACTAAAGGTTGTAATAGACTCGTGGTCTTTATTGTATCAACCTCATTTTGTTGGCAAACCAAACATTCTACCACAAAGTTATAAATATCATATTTAAGGCCATCCCAAAAAAATCCTTCTTGATCCTATGGTAATTTTTTTCAAATCTTGAGTTCCATCCTAAGGGGGAGGTGTGCAATTCTAAAAGAATATTTTTTTTGTGTTGAGAATTCTTAAAAGTATATAAGCAATATTTGTACCATAATTAATCCTTTTTCCAACTAAATGTATCAGATACACTGGGATCTTTCTACAACTTTTGAATGAGTTTCCACACCTCTTTGTCATTATTCCATTCATCAGTTGCTTTGGTTATCCAATCAGGTTGGATAAAATAAATGGCGCAAAACAATGCTTCCACATCCTCATCCTTTCTTGAGAATGCATCTGCAACAATATTTTGCTTCCCTTTTTTGTAGATGATTTCGAAGTCATAACCCAACATATTTGTGACCCATTTTTTTTTCTCTTCAATAATCTTTGTTCCAAAAAGTATTTAAGACTATCGTGATCTAATTTTACCTTGAAGTGTCTTCCCATTAGGTAACGTCGCCATTTCTTTAGTGCATGTAGTATTGCCAACATTTCCTTCTCATAAATCGGTTTGTGTTTTGATTGGATGACTTTCAAAAGAAACAGGTCTTCCTTCTTATATTAAAACAACACCAATTCCATTTCCTAAGGCATCACATTCCATAATAAAGGTTTCTGTGAATTCTAGCTTAACTAAGACTGGTGCTTGGCACATTTCCTCTTTAATATGTTCAAAGGACTTAGTTGCTTATGGAGTCCAAGAAAATGCATCTTTCTTCAGTAATGTTGTTAGAGGTGCTTCTATTCTCCCATAATTCTTATCAAACTTGCAATAATACCCTATCAACCCGATAAGTCCTCGAAGATGCTTTATGATTGTGGGGATTTTCCATTCCTTAATGAATTTTATTTTTTAGGGTCTACCTTAACACCCTCATGAGATACAATATGACCCAAATATTCCATCTCATGTACTCCAAAGAAATATTTAGAGGTTTTTCATACAATTGTTTCTCCTCCAATAGTTTAAGAACCCTGTCAACATGTTGAACATGATCCTTCCAAGAATTGTTGTAGATTAATATATCATAAAAAAATTGTAACAAAATTTTTCTAAGGGTGGGTTTGAAAATGGAATTCATCAAACCTTGGAATGTGGAAGGTGCATTAGTAAGGCCAAAAGACATGACAAAAAATTCATAATGACCCTCATGAATTATGAATGTTGCTTTCAAAATGTCTTCAATATTCATTCTAATTAGATGATATCCTGAACGAAGATCCAACTTGGTGAAGTAAATTGGTCCATGTGATTCATCCAACAATTCATCAATGATATGAATGTGCAGTTTATCTTTAATAGTGATCTTGTTAAGCTTCCTATAATCCAGACACATATGCCATGATCCATCCTTCTTGTTCACCAATACTATTGGAGTAGAGAAAGAACTTTGACTAGGATGAACTATATCAACCTTTAGCATTTTTGCAACCATATGTTCAATTTTACTCTTTTCAACACAGGGATATTTGTAAGGCCTAATGTTTGGAAGAACATTTCCTAGAATAAAATGTCGATCTAGGTGGATATTGGTGGCCACCCACCTATTCCACCTAGACCTCCAGTTAGTTTCAATTGTTTCCTTGTTTATTTCATCATTTAATATTTTTAACAGTTTTTTGGGTCCTGAACTTTCGGAGTAGTTTTACTCCCTAAACAACGTTTTTTTTTTAGGTCTGGTATAGGTATATAGCCATAGGCAGGAGCCTGTGGAAAAATGTGTAGTACTCAAAGAGACCTTTCTAACAAGGTATTGTACACGCCAAACAAAGATGATATGACCAAGTTACGACCCTGGGAAGTTGGCTACCCAACTAACCCCAATAGGGACCATAAACTCTTGGTGTTTCATCTCCTGGGGTTAGGGTTTTGGTTGTTTAGGGTTTTATCATGTTTTTTAATAATAAATAGGCCCTTGACCCTCATTGTAACACATTTCAAAGGCATGTAACTGCCACATCTCTTCTCAGAGATAAGCTACCATCGCTTGACATAGTGTTATTTCCATTTTGTTTGTAAGCATGTTTCAATATTTGATATTAATGAAATCAAGTGTTATTTCTACTGCATCTTCGTATTTATGGTTAGATCTATAATTTTTTGTGTTCCTGTTTAAATTAAGATCAGTGGTATAATAACGGTCTCCTCTTGCTTTGTTTTTCTTTGCATGTCCCCAATGAGGTTGGGATATAAGGATTTAGGGCTTGAACTAGTCGAACCTTTGCAAGAAAAGACCTCCCATGGTGGAAGAGAAGAAAGATGAGGGGGTAGGAGATTCTTTCAAAATCTTGCTCAAAGAAGCCCTTGAGTGACAGAGGAACACGATGATGCACAACTTTGCCCATATCCTTCAGCGGTTACCCAAGGGTGACACATCTCCTTCTAGCAACTACTTTGGAAGTGCCACACCTTTTAAGGTAAAAGTTAATTTTGAAATTCCAATATTTGATGGCCAGATAGATGAAAATGTTGTAGATAAATGGTTAAATTTTCTAGAAGGGTATTTTTCTATTCATGATCTTTCCAACCAGGAAAAGATTAATTTTTCAGTTCTCAAAGCCATCCCCCATGTCAAGGACTGGTGGGAAAATTATTGCGAGAAGAAGGATGAAAGTACACCCTCACTATTTTTTGATGCACCCACTTGGAATTCATTCTAGGACACCATCAAGGAGAAGTACTACCCCGTCGGGAGCCATGAGGATAAATACATAAAGTGGACCATGCTACGGCAAGGAAGGGACCAAGACATGCTAGAGTTTACCAATGTTTTTCATACCCTTTGCATGAAGGTGGGTATCAATAATTTGGAGAAACATTTGGTATTCAAGTACCATAGATTTATACATAGGTACATCAAAGATGATATGGAGTTCCTGGACATCTCCTCACTAAGCACGTCGTACCGATACACTGTCAAGATTGAGTAGAAGTTTAAATAGAAAAATCAATACTTTGGATTTGCAAATCTGAAGCAAGGGAAAGATGTCCCCAAACTGTAGAGCAAAGGGAAAATCCAAGGTGGGGCGACCCAGGATAATCCTTTGAAGCTGCAAGCAAATAACAACACCACAAAGAGAAAGAAGTGCATGGGAAAGTGGTGTGAGTTCCATAAGAGCTCCACTCACAACACAATTGAGTCTTGGGCCAAGCAGTCATTGGTGGCCGAGTTGAAGGCTTTTGATTCAGACACATGTTCTGAATCTGAGTTAGAACCCGACAAGGGGAATGACAAGGGGAAGAAGATCATTGGCGCAGAGCCTAGTTCCACTGTGGCCACCACCAAGATCCAAAAGATCGAGCCTAAAGATCCAGAAGAGGGGGAACACCTATTCCACTTATAGGTGTGGGTGAAGTGTTCTCTGCTGCAGCTAATTGTCTATAGCGGGAGCCAAAATAACCTCATTTTAGCATAGGCCATGAAGCGACTGCACCTACCAACTACAACACATTTGCAACCCTACACCATTAGGTGGCTTCACCAAGGATGAGATCTCCGCGTTAGCTAATAGTGTCACCTTCCCTACATCATCAATCCCTTCACAGATGAGGTATTATGTGATGTTTCTGCTCTTAAAGTTTGTGATGTATTATTAGGAAAACCATGCTTATGGAAGCGACATGTTGTATATGAGTCTATACATCACTCTGTTATTATTTCTTTGGGTAGTAAGTTATACAGGATACTGGAGGTAGCCCCACCTACTGCCATCTATTTTATCTCTGCTAAGAAATGCAGTAAGGTCATCTCCCAAACTGGGAAATTTGTTTTCTTTATGATTCACTCTCAAATTAAGGGGATGATTGTAGCCACATCCATGGCCCTCGGGAAGGGTTCCTCAAAGAAGTAGAAGTAGGTGGATATGGTCATGGAAGAATACAGGGACATCTTCTCCTCACCCACATGAGTACCCTTGTATTGTCAGGTTAAGCATTTGATAGATCTGACTCCTAGAGCACCTCTACCCAATAGGTTGATATATATCTACTCCATTCTGGAAAATGAAGAGATCAAGAAGAAAATCTAGGAGTTTCTACAAAAAGGGCACATCGAACCAAGTTCCTCGCCATGTGGGAGCTTGATTGTACTTGTACAGATGAAGGATGGAAACTGGAGGCTTTGCATTGATTATCGAGCATTAAAAAAAATCACTGTCAGGAATAAGTATCCAATCCCACAAATTGATGACCTATTGGACCAACTCAAGGGGGCTAATTATTTCAGCAAGATCGATCTAAGGTCTTGTTATCATCAGGCTCCAATGAATCCCACATATGTATGGAAGACTACCTTTAAATCCAAGGAAGGCATTTTCGAATGGTTAGTTATTCCCTTTGGGTTGACAAATGCCCCTGCTACTTTTATGAAACTAATGGATGACATCTCGTGGCCCTTCACCAAATTGTTCATGGTGGTTTATATGGATGACATCCTCATCTTCAGCAAGAGTTGGGAAGAACACTTGCAACACAAACTGTGTGCCAAATTGGATAAATGAACCTTTCGTATGAGTCAGGTCCAATACTTGGGTTACATCATAGATGAATGTGGCATGCATGTGGACCTAACTAAGATCCAAGTTATTCAGGATTGACTAGCCCTGACCACTCTAACGGAGCTTCGCATTTTTTTGGGCCTTGCAAATTTTTATTGAAGGTTCATGTTATGATTCTTCTATATCACTTGGCCTTTGAGTTAGATTACTAAGGGTTGGGAGAAAGAAAAATTTTCCTGCTCTGAGTCCCAACAAAAGACATTTGTTGAGTTGAAGCACCACCTCTGCTTTGCACCAATACTCACATTTCGAGACCTGCAACAACCATTTGAAATATAGACAGACACCTTTGACTATGCTATTGGTGTAGTCCTCACCCAGCACGAGCGTCCAATGGCCTATCATAGTGAGACACTTTCCAATACAATTTAGAAGTACCCCACCTATGATAAAGAGATGTATTCCATCATGTAGGCTTTCCAACAATGGAAGCACTAAATTTTGGGGAAGGAGACGATCATACACACCAATCATTGACCTCTTTAGTTTATACAAACACATGGGAAGTTGCAGAACGATCACCATCAGAAGTGGTCTACATATCTGCAACAATTCCACTTGAACATTAAATACAAAAAGGGTAGCACTAATCATGTTGCAGACTACCTCAGCTAGCCCCCAGTTGCAACATAGAATATTGTTCTCAACTTTTGTGGTCATGAGACCACTGGATGGCTACAACTATACAAAAATGATCCAGAGTTTGCCTCCACATACCAGATGCTAGTAGATGGAAAGAAATTTCTTGATTTCCACCTCTAGGACACATTATTATGCTACTTGGACCACATTTGTGTTCCTTCAATCCAACATGACAAACTGATTTGGGAGGCACATTACAGTTAGGTCGCAAGACACTTTGGTGTGGAGAAAACTATGGTTGTACTACAAAAGTACTTTTATTGGCCCAAACTCTGACTGGATGTTGGGAAATATATCAGATCCTACACTACTTGCGTCATTGCCAAGGAAACCATCAAGAAGCAAGGCCTGTACACTCCTCTGCCTACTCCCAGCCAACCGTGGGAATCCATCTCCATGGACTATATGTCTGGCCTCCCTTCTATCAAGCATGGTAATGTTTGTGTATTTGTGGTCATGGACAAATTTTCTAAGATGGCTATATTGGCGGCCTGCAACAAGAGTATCATAGCAAAGGACACTACCAAACCCTTATTTGAACGAGTATGGGTACATTTTTGGATCCCGCAGACCATTATATCAGATCAGGATAACAGGTTCCTGAGCACATTCTAGTCAAGCCTTTGGACACAATTGGACACCAAGCTCACCAAGTCGACTGCCTTCCATCCCCAGATTGATTTCCAGATGATGGTCGTTAATAGGATGATAGTGAACATACTCTGCATGTACAACTCCAAGAATCCTTGAACCTAGGATGAGAGTCTTCCATATGTGCAACAAAATTATAATAGAGTTCTCCATAGTTCAACTGGTCACAATCCATTTCAAGTGGGTATAGGATTTCAACCATTGTGTCTGATTAATTTTGCCATGCCTCATGCGACTACATAGAAATAATCCACACATGTATTTTCTGAGGTTGATAAAGAGACTATATTTAATAAACACATCCAACACATCCATCCGTAGGTTCACAGCATCTTGGAGAAGTCAAATTCCAAGTACAAGCAGCGACATGATCAACATCAGGTGCCACACAATTTTCAAGTGGGCGATAAAGTTTGGTTGCATTTTCAGAAAGAACGCCTTACCAGAGCCCATCGAAATCTCAGACCACTCCAATATGGTCCTTAAACCATTACCAAGGCTATGGTAGGTAATTCTTTTGAGATCAACATTCCCCCATTCCTTGGTCTACACCTAGTGTTTAATGTGGACCGCCTTCAACCATACTTCCCACCATTACTGGACACATCAGACATGGCATAACAACCCACACTAACAGAGTTAAACCCAGAATGCATGGAACAAGCCATGACTTATCATATTATGGACACACAGGTCAAGAACACTCACCAATAGAAGATCCAACTATATCGTTGTCAAAGCTAGCCAACTCCTACACCAATACAAGTGGCTCACAAGGGACCAGGTTCAACAAAGATTTCCTTACCTCATGGAGGCTCTGCACGCAATGGGGACCATTTCTTCCTGAGGGGGGAGGAATGATCCAATTGGATATTGCTGGCCACCCACCTATTCCACCTAGACCTCCATTTAGTTTCAATTTTTTTCCTTTTTATTTCAATAGTTACTATTTTTAGCAGTTTTTCGGGTCCTGAGCTTCCAAAGCAGTTTTGACCCCCTAAACGGGCGGTCCATTGTAGGCCCATTGCCATAGGCAAGGTGTTATGGAAAAACATGTAGTACTCAGAGAGACCTTTCCAACAAGGTATCGTACGTGCCAAACAAAGATAATATGACCAAGTCACGGCCTCAAGAAGTTGGTTGCCCAACTACCCCCAATGGGGCCCATAAACTCTTGGCATTTCATCTCCTCGGGTTAGGGTTTTGGCTTTTTAGGGTTTTCTAATGTTTTTCAATAATAAATAAGCCCTTGAGCCTCATTGTAACATAGTTCAGAGGCATGTATCCGCCACATCTCTGCTCAAAGATAAGAAACCATCACCCAATCTAGTCTTATTTCCATTTTGTTTGTAAGCATATTTCAGTATTTAATACTAATGAAATGAAGTGTTAATTATGATGCATCTCCATATTTATGGTTATATCTGTAATTTGTTGCATTCTTGTTTAAATTCAGATCAAATGTATAGAATGATCATGATCACAAATATGTGGGAGGCTTTTAGGAGTCTCAAATATCGTGGAATGATTGTCCAAGACTTTTTGGAGATTTGGAGAAATAGATGATTTTGATGTTTGAACCTCTAGTGAGCATAATTGTACAATTACGCCTCATTTTTCTTTCTTTAGAAGATTTATCACTCCATTAGAGCTGATCATCTTTCCTAGTTTCCTTGCGATACCCCTTAATTCAACTTCCTTTCCTTCCCAAAAACAATTCAAGAAAAGTTCTTGGAAACTAAAAGCTATCATCCCCAAATATTGTAACCATTCAACTCCCAGTACAACATCAACACCACCCATTGGAATGGAAAGCATTGGAATATTCAATACATATTCCCCCATGGCTAGCTTGATATTATGGCACTTCCAAAGCAATTTATAGTTCCTCCATTTGGAACCATCGCTTGAAATTTTGGTGTTGGATATAGGAAGCAATTCAATTCCTTGTCTTAGTTGAGAGGGCGGGTATATCAAAGTCTTGATTGGAGAATTCATTTTGAAGAATATGTTTCTACAAGTTAAGTAGGAAATGAAAGTGTATGATTGAGGAATATTCTATCAAATATTCAGTTGATAGTCCTACTATGATAAATTGAGAAGAAACATCTAGTCGTATGAAAGACCCTAGAGGTTTGTATTTGTTTATGTACATTTGAAAGTGTATTACTAATTGGGGTTGTGTTTGTATAGGTAAATCTCTCAATTTTTTGATAGCATGTTGGTTACTGATCATTTTGATTGGGAGCTATTTGTTGAGGCTTTGCGAGTGAAGCATTACCTAGGAGGACATCTGGCCAACACCTTGCGTTGATGTCTAGGTCTTGAAGTAGAGAGGGTGGTGTTGGTCATAGAGCTCTAACCTTAGATATACACTTAGATCCCTGGATTGATGGTTAGTAAGTAAGGCTGATGGTACCTAGATAGCTTGAAATATTTAGTCCATATTATTCCCACTTGGATATATTTCCTTGGTTAGGAATCTAGTTCGTGGAATTGTGATGCCTAAACTGTTGAGAGACCTTGGATAGATTTCCCTGGTCATGAATCTAGTCCATGGCATTGTGGTGCCTAAACTTCTTTGTATATTATGTGATTTGAGATCTTCTATGTACCTCTATGATTATATGTAAATATGAAACATCCCTAGTTAAGAGGGCGTGTTGAACAATGTAACTAGTTTTGGTCTTCATAATTGTACTTGAGTCAATATGTAATATATTTGTCAAAGGAAAGAAAATTTATTATTATTATTAATTGAATTGACCTATTAAAGCCTAGGCTTTGTTCTTGGGTCAATAGTTATAAGTCAAGACTCCATTTTAGGCTTTAGGGTTATTTATTTAATTCAAATTCAATTCTTGTTTGGTCAAAGACTCCCCCATTCAAGTCTCCTTGTTGTTGGCCTCAAGTAAATCGTCATCAAGTCAAGTTGGCTTAACCTTATATAGAGACACATCTCTTCAAGAACTCATGTTAGGATATTTCACATGAAAACAACTATATATACAAACCTAAGGACTGCGAATCAAACAAAGTGAAGGAGCTTGGATTTCAGAGAGATGAACTCGTGGGATTTCAAAGATTAGTGTGAAAATAATAGGTATAGGTTTAGTGTAAATCTCAGAAGAAGTTTTGATACTACTGTGATGAGTTTTGGTATACGACAGGGAAAATAAGTTTGATCAATTTAAGAGTGATGCATTTTAAAGAAAGTGCGTGTTACAGTTCGGTGCTAGCACAGTGTAGAAGCTCGATGCTATTGTAGTGAAGAAGTTTTGTGCTACCTCAATGATGAAGCCTAAATATTACAATGAATTCTTGGTATATTACAGTGAGGAAACTTGGATCATTGCAGGACCAAGATTTTAGTTTGGGGTAGTCATCACAAGATCGAGGCTAGGAATATATTACAGTGTTGATAATCATTTTTGAATCGAAGCATATATTACAACATTGGATAGATACATAAATTTTTTATGTGACTAATTTATCAAATGACTACTACTCATGTAGAATCGATTTAGGAGGCATACTACTGGACTGTGTCATTGCAATGAGAATCGAAGCTTTTCTGATGCATCATCTCATTGTTGCAAGGAAGAAAACATTGAAGAATGCAATACTAATCACAATTTTGACTTGATTAAGGGAGTCTTTAGTATAGGTTGTGAAGGTCTTGGTCATCTCATCTTATTTTTTAATCTATTGAAGGAATAATTTAGATGGGTTTTCCCCTAGAGTGGGGTTTTTCCCTGGCTACATGCCTACATATCATGTCCTCTACTATTTGTTGTTTTGAATTAGTATTGATGATAAATAAAAGATAAATTGAATGAAAGAATAACAATAAGGAAACATCACAAGACAATGACATAATAAGAGAAATTTATTAACTGCCACACTTTGGAGTTATCAACACTGACTTCTTGAAACAATTGTCTACTCTGACTAGTATATAACTCATGTTACATTGCCTTGTCATCTCCACTTTAGCTAAGGAACTCAAATTCTCTACATGCGCTAGTGTTACACAGTATTTTTTCATGCCTCTTGTTCACTTCCTGTTCCATATCTTTAAGTGCCAAAATGTTGACGACTGTGGAGTATATCCATTATAATACACAGATAAAAACATCCTTGAAAAACCAAAGGAAAACTAACCCAAGTCAACTCTGAAGAAGGTTAGCTAAAACCTTAATTTTTAGGGCTAGTGCGCTTTACTCCACTGCCTGTCTGTATTGATGGCAGGTTGCAATGCTTTACCCTAGTGCTGGTAGTGTGGGTTTCGATATGAAAACCCACATTGAATCTCTTCTGGTAGGTTTTCCCAAAATGGGAGAGAAGCTTCATGTGCTAGAAAGTTAGATAACAATGAGATGGATATTGGTTGTTACAGATATGGTCAAGCTCTCCCATTTGGAGCTCTTGATCTTATCTTTGTGGTCCTTCCCCTTGAGATGTGGACTTTCCATCCTCTTTTTTGGATCCCTAACTCCCTCTCCCTTATTATAAATCCCCAAATGGTGGTCATTGATTGTTTGCATTCCTACACTGCAATTATGCCCAAATGTTGGTCATTATAACTTGGAGGAGTGCTTGAAGAGTATTTTCTTAGACTTGGACATCCACCAAAAGGAGGTCTCCAACATCAAGGAATAGGTTGTATGCTTCCCTTTTTACCTTATTAATATATACATCTAATGTTCACTTTCCATAATTGTGTAAATGTTTATGTTTTTAGCTTAATACTCTTTGATCTATTAAGTAGTTTACGTTTGACGTATGCCATATATGCTCTTATACCTTGTATTTCTCTTTGATCTTTCTTGTAGGTTCTTGGACGTGAAGAACAAGTAAGGAGTGAGCCTAGAAGTGAAGGAATCAAAGTCATCTCAAAAGAATTGAGCAATTAGCATCAAAGTGAGGTAGGCCAATTTCTTTATGCATTTGTTAAACATAAGTTATGAAAGTGTATGTTAGTTTGTTTAGTTTGTTGCTAGACCCACCCATTGGGCTATAGAGATTTCCTTTTTCCACAGAGGGGACTTGCCTTCACAACAAAATAGCAACTCCACTGGGGAAGCTATAGCCTCTTCAATATCTTTTTTGAACTAATCTCTTGATTAGTTTGGCCAAACATTGAGTTCTCAGTTAGTTTGAGCATGTATAGATCTGCATAGTCACTAATTACTACCTTAGAGTGTTGATTCTGGAGCGTTTGTTGAATTTTATTTTTATTTATTTTTATTTTTTTCCTTATTTATCGCCCAACGCATTTTTGACTCGGACAGTCGCGCTGCCATCGCACTTTTCTTTAAAGTAGTCATTTGGATCCCTTGTTCAGTGCCAATTTAGCCATTATGGCCGCACTGATCTCATAGATTTGTGAAAATTAGGGTTTATCTACCAAAATCCAGTGTGTCTCAGCCCCTTAGGTCTTTTTTCTTGTCCATTGTGATTGGATTTATTAGTGTTTAGTCTGATTATCTTGTTTGATTAGGAAATTCTTATATTTTGAGATTTAAAATGTTTGGAGTGAAATTGGATTGATTCTATGGTTTTTAGGTCATTTGTGATCCAGGTGGATATTGATGGCCACCCGCCAAGTCCACTTGGGCCCCCACCATTGTTTCTTTCAGCTTTTCAGTTTCCTTAATTGTAGCACAGTTTACTATTTTTAGTAGTTTTTCAGGTCCTAAACTTCTGGAGCCATTTTGAGGCCCTAAACGACATTTTTTGGGAAAACTAAGAGTAACATGGGTCCATGGACCTATGTTTCTCTTCCCAAAGTGGTATTTCTCGTAAACGAAGATCGTATGCCAAAGTTACGACCTCGAGAAGTTGATGTACCAATTTACCCAAACGGGGCCCATAGTTTGGCGTTTCGTCTTCTAGGGTTAGGTTTTTGGATGTTTAGGGTTTCCCATTGTTTCTCAACAATAAATAGACCTTCGAGCCTCATTGTAACATAGTTTAGAGGCATGTAGTGTTAGGCCCCTATACTACTAGTGTAACCCCTTATTGTTATTAGTACAACCCCCTTATTATATTGTTGTACCCATGTAGTCCCCATATTGTTACTATTGTGCCCCATAGAAGCCCACTATTGTTATTATTGTGCCCTTACATTAT